>VZTT01072342.1:0-19366 GCA_013400855.1 Buphagus erythrorhynchus
GATCTTTGCCTCTGGGGTCAGGGACCTTAGAGAACTCAGCTCCTCTCCCCCTTTCAATAAATTGAAAAGGGGGGCTAGGTCATCAGTTGTAATGCCTAGCCAAGGCCTGACCCAATTTAAAGTCCCACACAAGGAGCGCAGGTCTACTAAAGTCTTGGGATCACTGTTAAAGGCCAATTTTTGAGGAANATTTTTGAGGAATAATGGTCCTCGCAGTGATCTCCAGGCCCAACTATTTCCAAGGAGGCATCCTTTGACCCTTTTCTTTCTGCAAAGAGAAACCTGCATATGTCGAAACATTGACCACTTAGTCAAGCACGTGCTGGAGTACATTGTCATCGGGAACACACACAAGCACATCACCCATGCAGTGTAGGATGATGGCTTCCCCAGCTTTGGCATGCGCAGGGGACAGCAATGAGGCAATATACTACTGGCAGATGGTGGGAGAGTTCTTCATGCCTTGAGGAAAGACTCTCCAGTGGAATATCCTCATTGGGGCTTCCCAGTTGGTGGCTGGTACTGAGAAGGCAAACTGTGGGGCATCAACAGGGTCAAGAAGAATTTTGAAAAAAACAATCTTTGATGTCTACTACGGCCAGATTCTAATTTTGGGAGAGCATCACAGGGGAAGGCATTTCTGGTTGGAGGGGCCCTGTGTCAACAATGACTTTATTTATTTCACAGAGATCATGGAAGAGCCACCACTTGTCCTTCCCCGGCTTTTTTATGACAAAGACTGGGGAGTTCCAAGTGCTAAAAGTGGGCTCGATGTTCCCTTTAGCTAATTGCTCTTCCACGAGCTTGTTGAGCGCCTTTAATTTTTCTTTGCTCAGTGGCCATATGATCTATCCACACTGGTGAATCAGTAGTCCGATCTAGTTTTTGAGTAGGGTGCTCCACAGTGGCCGCTATTAAAAATCCTGAGGGGTTTTCGGGATTTCAATACATACCACCAATTGAAACAAGGTTCTGGCTCCCCCAGAAAGGAGCCTTATAATCTGCAACCAACGGGTGTACAGTAGCCAATTGCCCATCCGGCCCCTCAATTTGTACGATGCTCTTTGAAATTCTAGCCAATTGGGCACCCCCTATGCCCTGTATCTTGCCTGCTACAGGTTGCAGTTCCCAATGTGATGGCCACCTCGTTTTGGGGATGATTGTCACATCTGCCCCTGTAATCAAGCAAGCCCTTCATTTCCAGGGTTTCAGGACCCTGTCAGAGATAGCAGGAAATGATGGGCTTGTCTTCACCTACCACTTCTGCCCAGTAGACTTCTGGTGAGTGGTCTACTGGGATTCCTGATGGTATGGGGATGGCTTGGCCCTTCCCCGTGTAGAAGGATATGTGGATACAGCGCACCAAGAGAATGAGTTCTTCCATACCTCCCAGAAGGGTGATTGGGGAGATCTCAATCTCCGGGGGTGTGTACTTTGTGTCCACGATGACAAAGTACTTAGAGTTGGGTCTTGGAGGCATCAATCTTCTGCCCTGTGGGTCCACAGCAATCACAGTCCAGTTCCGGGACCTGAAAAAATGATCTTTCGTGGTGGTTAACAAGAGCTGAGATTGAGGAGACCATACTTTATTATTAGTTTCTGGCTGTCAGTCCAATGTGTTTTGTCACATCCAGTTGAGTTGTCTTTTCCAGTTCCCCCTTCCCCTGCGAAACCTGCTCCACTTTTATCTGCATGCAGAGCAGGCTCACGCTACCCTCTTAGGTTTCTTCTTGATTATTAGTTGTTTCACTCCCCTATTCGGTCCAGTTGCCCTGGCCTGCAAGGACTTGGTGCCAGGCAAAATCTGGCAATATGCCCCTTTTGGGCACAGTGGAAACACACTGGTGGTTCTTGGCGGCTTACAGGTAGTGGGATGCCGGGTACCACTGCAGCAATAGTCCTGTCCATGAATGGTTGTCTTCTGTTTTTGGGCCTTACAACAGCAGCTTTCTTAGGGCATGCTTCTATGATGTCCATCAAGGTGGGTGCCAGATTGAGAGGCATCCCTAAAATGATACCTTGACAAACTGGATTAGTGTTGGCTTTTGCTAATTCTAGTAACAAGGTGGGATGCAGGCTCGGGTCTTCAACTTGTTTTTCTATTTGTGTTTTTAATCTATTAATAAAACTAACAAATGTTTCATTGGCCATCTGCTTAAGATTAGAAAAACTGATTTGGGGCTCACATGTTGGTAGAGAGTTGAAAGCCTCCCCCACAGCTTCGCTTATTTTCTCAAAGATAACTTGATTCAAGGCCTTAGCCTGGTCTTTAGCTTGAGCCCATGCCCCCTCACCGCTCAGGTGGTCCATTGTAATAACATTGCCAAAGGCGTCAAGTGCACCATTTGAACTCTGTAAAAGCTCAGAGTGAATGGCCCGCAGCAACTTTTTCCGTGCTCCCTCCCACAGCATGTATTCTGGTGAGGGAAGGAGGCATGTAAATAAATCTTTGATGTCAAATGGGACCAGAGGATTCAAAGAGAGGGTGGCCTTCAGCAGGCCTTTGAAGTATTCACTTTCTCTTCCAAACTCCTTTTGAGCCTTAGAGAGTTCTTTTTTGTTTAGATAGGAGAAGGGGTCCCATTCTGGGAGCACACTTCCCTAACCACGATAAGTAACAGGAGCGGCTGTGGGGAAGGCCTCCCATTCCAAGTTCTGTTTCTCAGGCTTGTCACATGCGGTTCCGATGGCATGGGAACCACAAGGAGGGGCGTGGGAACCGGAAGTTGGAAGAGAGTGGGAACTGCCAGAAAAGGAGGAACTAGAAGCAGGGCAGCAGCATGAAGGGGCAGGGACTTTTGCAAGACGTTCCGGGGGCAGAGCCAGGGTGGAGGAGGAGGGGGTCGAAGGAGGAGCCAGGGTGGAGGAGGAGGAGGAAGGGGAGGATCTAAATGAAGGGGAGGATCTAAAGGAAGGAAAGGGTTGGAAGGTGGAGGAAAGAGAAGCACAAAAGCTTCTGTGGACCTGCACACAAGAAGCACCATGAAACACAAGAGCTTCATGGTCATGGACCTGACCATGTGGTCTCCGCCATTTTGTGCTCTCCAGAAGCCATTTTGGGGAAAATGGAAAAGGGAGGGAGAACAGGGTGGAACCTCAAACTTAACAAACTTGGGGGTTTGAACTGGGGTAAAAGGATGAAGGAGAGTATCCCTGGCATGGACAGTACTGCCAGGGCAAGGGTGCTGAGGGAGACATGGAGAGCCAGGGAGACTGAGGCAAGCCTGGCTACCCTGCGTGGAACGGTTTGCTCTGCATGCCTCCACTGGTGTAGGGAAAGAGGTTTGGGAGGACAGGGAAGGGGTAACTGGCGTAGAACTTAGTGGTGGTTGTTTCTCCACTTCCCCTCTTTCAATCAGTGCAAGCTGAGTTGGAACATGTAAACGAAGGAATTTTTGTGTACAGGTGTCCCCCTGATTCATTAAATCTCTTAATTTTAACCCGACTCCATCCCAAAAGGAATGGAGGTCACATTTGAAGAGGACACCCAGGGGAAATGGAGAAACAACCAGCGAATTAACCTTTTTAACAATCTGTTTGAAAAACGTTTCCCCCCACCCTCAAGGATTCTCACAACTTGGATATAAATCCCCCTTTGCTGGATAGTCAGACTAGCACTAATTATTAGACTGTCCAACCACTCCACCCACAACCAACAGCAAAAGGAAACCTAAGGAAAGCAAAAAAAAAGGGGTCCAGAGGCAGCTCAGGAGAGGACACCACACTCACAAACACACAAGGGTCCCTCCCAGCAAAATCCCCCCAACTCGGGAGATGCTCACCCTGCTGTGCAGACTGGGTGCTGTGGTTGTGGTCCCAACTTTGAAGACAATCTCTGGTGCAGCAGGGTTTGTTGTCTTTGTCCTCAGGAGCATCACTGAATAAAACTCTGTCTGCTCCCAGCAGGGTAGCTGACCTCCAAAGAGTTTGTAGAGTTCAGTAGTGGCTCTGACCACTCCTTCGTGGGGTCTCGGACCCTGAGGGAGGCCCCACGTTGGGCGCCAGCTGACACAGCCACCAGAGCCCAGGCTAGCTCTTTAGGTGCACACCAGTGCTGTGCCAGGTGTGGGGAACTGCCCCAGGGCAAGATTTCCTGGAGGCAGAACCTTTAGAGCTAGTGGCTCTTCAATGTGGCCTATGTCTAGGGTTGGGTAAAGGAGATGGGGCAGGCTCTCTGCTTCTGAAGTTCCAAAGGATTTACTGGGGTTGGAGGGCCCAGAGGCAAGAAGCCCCTAACACTGCTGTGCTCGGGATTAAATAAGGGGGCAGGCCAGGGGGTGGGTACAAACAACTGACCAATAAAGGGTCCTTAGGGGAGGAGTGGAGTGCGGAGTCTTACAGGGTTACAACCAGTGAGGGAAGCAGGGGGAGGAAAAAAGGTCACATGGGCCAATGGGGCGTCCAGTAATAGGGATTTCCAAAGGGGTGGAACAACTAGGGATTGGCCCAGGGTAAGACTGACAAGGAAGGTGCTGGAACAAGGGGCAGGGTTACAATGATAGACAGGGAAGGGACTGGAACAAGGGACAGGGTTACAATGATGGATGAGGAAGAGGCTGGAACAAGGGGCAGGCTTTGCAATGATAGACAAGAGGCAGGGAATGCCAAACAAGGTAGTTTTAGGGGTGGGTACAACTTGGGGACAAACCAACAGGGGAAAACATAGGGGTACATAGGAACAAACCATTATAACAATAAACTGAATAAAATAAAATAAACATGAGCTGCAACACTTGAGTGATGTCTGAGGATGGTGGCTTCAGGATTGCTCTGCAGATTCTGTGCTTTCATATTTTTTGGTCTTTGCAGTCATATTTAAACAGGAGTTTAATCCTAGGTGGAAATCTGTGAGACGGCACTGAATAGTTAATTTTCATTCTGAAAGCCTGAATGGACTATGATTGCAAATTAGTCCTTGACACTGGAGATATGGAAAAGGTCTGTGAATAGGCATCTTCTGCACATCATGGTCTTCCTTTTGTCTCTTGTAGGGTTCTCAACTCTTTAGAGGTGCAGACTGACTAGATGTGTGAACCTCTGTAGACATTTCTCACACACAGTATGTAGAGTTTAGCTTTTCTTAATCACCTTTTGCAAACTCTTCAGAAGCTGGGCACAAATTCCTAGGGGTCTCTCAATCACTGGTTGAGCTAACTGTTTGGTAATGAAGGTATTTTATGTTAAGGGATCCTGTTTTCAGCTTGGGAGGTAATTAATCCCATCATAGGCTGAACACTTATGTAGTATAGATAATAATGAGGATTGTGGTAGGAAAGGGAGACTGTGTTACTGCTCTGGAAGCAGAGAAAAACTAAACCTGTGAGGCCAGTGAAACTGGGCTGGTACCTGCTCTCTGAGGATGGCAGAAATGCTGTTCCAGTTACCATGCATCCAAGAAAAGAAAGTTCAGGACAAGAGCAAATTATGAAAAGTAAGATCATAGTTATTGGGAGATATTAGACTACAGAAGGAATGTGGAGAGAAGGAAAAGGAGATAGTGCATCCTTTTTCAGAAATGTGGGAATCCAAGGGTCTTCTTGTCGAGAGGTAGAAAACATATCTATAACAAAACTTTGTAATATTCGATTAACAACTATATAATTTTTAACAACTCACTTGTGAAAAGATTTATACAGCAAACCTCCAGGCAAGATCTATGGAAACAACAGAGACAGGTGCCAGCAAAATGGAAAAGAGAGGTTCAGAGGCTAGAGTAAGAAACCTACAGAGTGGCATAATATACCTGGCATGTAGATACATATGTATAGCTCATCAGGTCTTTCTCTTTGCCTCTGTCTCAGTGAGGGGTGGCTAGTTATCTCACCCACTGACCTGTGTCTGTCAGCAGGCTGCTTGGCACAGGCAGCCAGCAAACTAAATCTTCACTGCAATGGGAGAGGTGGGAATGCTGTGAGGGACTGCGTGACACAGTCAAATAAAATGCACAAGCAGAGTAAGAGCCTGTCTGCAATGCCTAGAAAAATCTTCACCGTTTTCTTCAGTCATTGTATCCAGCTGAGAGCAAACAGCCCGAGCTCTGTCAGCTCAGCTGGGGGCAGTGTTCAGTAGAAACTTCTGCATAAAGTGCAAGGGACATGGAGGAGGGCACAGCAGGCTCCAGCTGCCATGTGCGTCTGGGGTGCCAGAACACTGACCTCCTGCTCATTTCTCAGAGAAACAAACTGAGTTTGGGAGCTTACAGTGTCCTTTCCAAACCCCAAGTTGTCCTAGCACAGGTTTGCAGCATCACTTGCATCTGGAAGCATTGCTCTGCAAACCCATTGACATGATATTGCAGCTAGCTTTAGGAGAAAATTTTTTTTCACTGAAAGACCCAGCTAGCATATCTATTTTACAGAGTGAGTCAAAGAAGGAGGCATTAGTAATTTTCAGACCTCTACTGACTCTGAGCAGGTCAGACTGACAAAGGCCAAGCTAATTCCAGGGATCCACAACCCTCACCAACAGGATCTAGGCTGGGGAACCATCAGGTCATTTCACATACCAGGAGGCCACAGTAAAGCCATTGCACACCAACAATTTTCAATAACTAACAAATTTGATTATATTCCAACTACTGAACTTAAGTTCAAATGCTTTTGCATTCCTTAAGATAACCCTTGCTCTTATTGCTCTGCTGGACACTGTATACATAACCATACTCTCGTAAGCATAAGCATGCACAAATAAATCAAGAGCTAATAGTACAGGGTCAGCATCCTACTTCATCCAGTGGATGAAGCTTCCCTCCATCTGAGACAGTGTTACCCTTGTCTGCCAGACCCTAACTTAACCCAAGGAGAGATGCAGAGGTCAGGCTGTGATGGTATATGATTTGCTTGGGCATACTGATTAAAGAGGGAGCTGAGGATTTTCAATATAAATCTTTCAAAGCCTTCCAGAGTGTAGGGTGCCTAATTCTATATAATTCGAATAAGGAGTGACTTTCCAAATCTCTGAAGATTACAGTGATCCTAAACTTCAAAGGAAAATCCGTTTATAGTTAACTCCTGAAAGCTGTTGAGATGGAATTTTGACACGGATTTGTCATTAGGTTGAGAGCATTAAAAAAAAAATTTATCAACTTCATTGTAATATCAAGCTATTTGTCTTCTTTGTGTTTTGCACACTCTTCTACTCGTTGTTTCCTATCTACTCCGTAGCATTATTAGGGGCTTCCATTTGGCACTTTGGATATTTTTATCAGTGATCTTCCCTTGTATTTACCTTTGGTGCATCCGTATACCTCTGGTCTTTTAGTCTTTGGTTTGATTACAGAGTTTTAGTTCGACACACAGTGCTGAGAAATAATTTGTTGTCTCTGGTGAGCAGGGCTTTGTGAAACAGATGTTCCAGGAATAGCAGATCTAGAAGGACTAGAAGCTTTCTATAGTCCTCTACATTTGTTCTATGGACTAAACAGTTATTCCATATTGTCCTTGATTGCTGGGAACTTGACTCAATGATCTGTGTGATCTTTTGCAGACCTATGCTTCAGTATTCCCATAAATATGCCCAAACACTCTCTGGGTGAAGAACCTTTTCCTGATATCCAACCTAAATCTCCCCTGACACAACTCCAGACCATTCCCTCAGGTCCTGTCACTGGTCACCACAGAAAAGAAATCAGTGCCTGCCCCTCTTTTTCTCAGAGAATGCCTATGCTGACACCCAGAGAATTCTGGTTGCTGATACACAGCAGTGTTTTTGTCCCTTGGGGTTTTCAGGCACAGTGGTTAAATCAGAATATAAAATCTGCATCTAGAGTTCAGCTGAAGAGAGCAGAATAGGCAGCAAACCCAGATTTCTATCTTATTGATGTTTTCCAATTCTTTCTACATAGTTTACTCTTCTAAACAACTGTGATAATGTGGTTTTTACACAGAAAAAAATAAGATGCTGTCATGAACAAAAAAAAAATGCAGAAATTATCCTTGCAAGTATCCAGACAAATCCTTCAAGCTGTTGGTGGTGGGAGCTTTTGACAGAAACATATTGGAGAGGGAAGAAGAGCAAAGATCCTCTGTTTAAAAGTTGCTTTCCATGACACAAGGACTACAGACAGACATTTGCAGGAAGCTGTTGGCCACCCATTGCTACCACTTCAGTGGCCCAACATACCAAGGAGCAGTGCTAGGATTTGAAAAAATACTTTTTCCAAGAAATCATAGTGCTGATTCCTCCTCTCTTTGATCTCTGCACTTTTCACAGAGAGAGTGGGTTAGACTGTATTACAGGAAAATCAGATTACATTACAAAAATCACATATTTGTATTTGAGTAAAATTACCATAGATTGTTTAAATCTACCAAGGGCTTAAGTAGAGCTTTGCAGCTGATATTCACCACAGCAAGTTCTTGCTGTCTGAGAAATGAAGTTTGCATCCCTAATTTTTTTTCTCCTTTGATAAGGCACTCTCATTGACTCGGTAGCAGGGGATCGTTCTGTCAAGACATTTGTTCAGAATCTGTCAGCTGTAACAAGCAAGTCCAATGATTGAATGGGACAGGGGAGCTGTGCTAAATGGTTAAATCTCTCTCACATATGAATGACACTTGGCAAACCCTGACACATTCTCTTATTGATGTGCTTGCTAACTTCCTTGAATGTTATTGGAAAAGATATATACTCACTGAGGAATGAAAAAAGATGTATCTCATTTAAAGCAGAGCCCTCATTCTCATTGCATGTATTGTAACACGTCTTGCAGTCAGGAGCCACAGGCTTGCCCATGTCTTCTGTACTGACAAACTGTGACTGAATTTCTCAGGTAACATGTTGTCTAAAGTTGTATCTCACTAGGTTTCCTTGCTTCTTTCTTTTCCTGCACCACAGGGTAAACATTACTAATTCAGTTTTCATAAAATTGCTTCAGTGCCCCTTCTTTTCATGAGGGTGTCTCAAAGATTACTGTGTAATATTCTCTAGCAGTATGTATGAGCAGGGATTGACTGGAGTGACTGTGTACCACAGAGGAATTGGAGGTGGCTTTCTTTGCTTTCAAAAGGTTTAATTGCAGCCATGCTTTTTTATATGACTTTAATTTTGAGGCCAATGGTTTGCTATGCTGAGACACGAGGCTACATTATAAAATGGCAACTCATTCATGGGAGACTCACCTGTGCCCACCTGTGCCATCACACAGCCCTGCCTCCTGTTTGAGGCAGTAATCTCTCTCCCACTCTCAGACCTGATGAGCCAAGCAGTCACGCCCATCAGTACCATGATTTATGGAGTATCTTTGAATTGTGAGTCCAGTAGGCCTAGATAAGCTTCAGGATATGAAATGAGCCTCCTTTCTGGTGGCTGCAGTGCCTGTGGTCCTTGGGGTCTGCCTTCTTCCCTCCCACAGCTGGCAGGCATGAGGAAAGAATTTTCAGCTTCAGCTGCAGTCCTTCATCCAGCTGCCTGGGGTGGTGCAGGAATGCAAGAACCACCAGAGTTTGCTGACATTGCCACAGAGACAAAGAGAGGTGTGGGGAGGTTGGGTGAGGTGAAGCTTTGTCAGGAACACCTTGTCCCCCCAGGCAGGACAGCTCTGGAAACCACAGCTTCCTCCAGGCCATGGGGAGGTCTCAACCCCTCCCCACAGGCTGTGTGCAACATGGGAGAGGCACATTTCCAGGTTCCAAGGCTCAGAATGCAAGTTTTCAGTCTAAAAATGGACTCAGATGAGATAAAAATAAATGAGGTAAAAACAAATAGAATGAGTGCACAGGTGAGTCATGGTGTCAGACTACCTTTGGGAACCTGTGTTCTTGCAGAACTAATTCCTCTTGGTAATATTAAGGGCCCTGAATCTTATCTGTATATTGACTTATTCATTAACAGTTTGTGTGTATGAATAATTCACCGTCTACATACTATAGCTCCATTTTAAATGCATTGCAAAGCATATATTAGACAGAGATTGACCTCCACTGTGGTTAACATCAAGATTTATTGTTCAAGGAAGCTCCAGATATATTGACTTGAATCAAAGCCTGAAGGTTCAATTAAAGTTGATACTGTATTAACAAAAGGCCACAAGTCACATTTCTTCTATACTCTGCTTTGTGAAGGATGTCAGTTCCCTTTCTTTAATTTTTTTCTACTGGGGCTGGAGTATAGCTGTGATCATAAGCCGCTTGCCTAGCTCAGCCTGGCCTTTCTGTTTTATTTAGCTGCCTCTGGGATCCTACTAGAACATTATTAATGGGATGTCTTGCTCTAGCCTGAAAATAGTATTTGTATTTTCATCTATACTAGTAAATGTTTTTCTTTCTAAAGCCATTGTCTCAGTGCAATGTGGCAGATTCTTTGCCTTTTTCACTTTAACCCAGGAGCAAGCCTACACTGAAAAAAAACCACAAAGAAAATCCTATTCCAGTGTGCTAAAATGGAATGGGATTGCTAACAGTAAGGCAGGAGTGGAAACAAAACACTTTGAATTTTCCTCTGCTTTTGTCCCTCAGAATTGGAGGTAAATGAGGAAAGAATATTTCACAGACAGGCTAGGGAGTATGACCTCCTCTCTAGCTGCTGTATCTGATAATGTTCCCATTTCTCTCATGATTATTAGTGTGACCTTTTTATCCCTTTCCTTTTTCCTTTTCAAAAAAATGCCCTGGTATCTTTGCGCTATCACCATGTGCTGCACATTTCATTGCTAAGCAACAGTCAGCAGTGCACAGCCTGGACACCACACATGAACTTTTACTTTCATCTCCAAAGCAGAAAAACTTTCACTGTGTACTGCTGAAGCTCATTCTTGGAGGATGTGCTCCTGAGGTGAGGGTGTGTGAGGAGCCAACACTAAAGAGTTGCTTGTGTGTGCACTCCAGCTCCACAATGGTGCTCTCACAGGGAAGTTTTTCTTTATTAGACAGGGACACACACTCCCACCCATGCTTCATTTTGGAAGGGATATTAAGGACTAGGGTCACATCCAAAGAACCAAGGTAACCCAGATTTGAGGATAGGAACTGTTCATGGAAAGAATAATTATTAAAACCAAGGTAGAGAGGAAAGTACAGGCACTTCAATTTCTTTCAATCCAAAGCCCCCCCTAAAGATGACAACTTGGAGTTTGCATGAGACCTTCCTGTACTTCCAGCAGCACAGAGCTAAAACAGGAAGGGGAAACCAAGGAGTGTTCCATAAGAAATGGACTGGCAGGATCTCGAAATTATAGAAGGTAATTATGAGATTTACAGCTGTAAAGGAGAATTGATATTTTTTAGTGCATGAATATAAATCTCCTCAGAGACAACTTAGTCCTAGATACAAAACACACGAAATGGGGTAAGAAGTAGCATTTTCATGGCAAATACTTGTTCTCCTTGAAGAATCTACTGAAAAAGCCCCCAAACTACAGATCACTCAATTTCTTGAACTTTCCCAGCTTTAATCCTGGAACAATAGTATTTCCTCTGATCTAGATTTGGAATCTTTATATTTATTGCATCACAGAGAGGACACAGAGAAGAAAATCAAACTGATTCTCCAAAGAGATTGTCACAGCCTCAGGCTCTGTCACCTGATTTTGGTCCAGACATTCCAACATAAAATGAAGGTGAGTGCTGCATTGCTGCATCAGAGGTAATGAGGGCAAATCAGAGTAAAGCAAACATAATATAAACATCTCTTGCCACACTGGTGGCTTCTTACAATGTTATGCATATGATATGCAGTGACATGGTATTAAAAATATTGTTCAAGTAAAAGGTAGCCAGAAGTTGATACCAGCTAATAGGAATGGGAGAGTAGCTGTAAGCAGTAGCTAGTTATCTACATGAGGTCACTCACCATTACACTTAGCTAGAGTGCCTGAACATATCCATAAATCTTACTCAAAGTTCAGATCCTGGTCTTGCAGTGGATGCTTATGAGTCTCAGTGGGAACTGGTGTAAGATCTTTTGTATGGGACTATAGGGAAAAATTCACCTTCTTGCCCAATATAAAGCAAGTGGGAGAAATTCCAGTACCTGCAGGACAGATTCCTGATAATGAAGGGTGTCTGATATATTGCTTGTTGTAATGGATGGCTCCAAGCAAAGTGTACTTAGGCTGCTTTTAAGTATCTGCTTTAATTGCTTGATCTTGCACTCAGCTTGTGGCATATGTGGCATCCTCCTGATTGTACAGAGCTAGAAGTAGATAACTGCAAACCACAGGCCATTATCTATAGCTTTTCTTCATGTTGAGGGCAGATGGGGAACTTTTGAATCCATTCCTTCTCTTCTAGCCATGACATGTCCTCGGAGAGCAGGTGTTTGCACTGTCTCAGCTAGAATTTAAGGGCTTGCTAATGGTTCTTGCTTAGTACACCTATGTGACACGTTCTAAAAACCTGCCCTTCTGAAGGCATTGCCCCTTAACACAGGTGGAACTGGTGGATGCTCTTGCTGACAGAAGAGACTGCACAGCAACTCTTTGGCTCCTGTCCTTTCCTTGAAAAAGTGAATGCTTTAGTATTTGTCTCATTCTTTAAAATATGAATTCCCATCTACAGTGGGTGTGCCAGTACTTTAGATCTGTTCATAAATATCCCAGAAAGCATGGCTTTTTGAGTGGCATGATGCTGGATCTACAAGAGCCTATTAGCAGTGATGATATTGTTTCTATTCCTGGTAACAATGTGGGTTAATGCTTTGAGAGAAAGAAGGAATATAAATGATAAAATCCTTACTTCAAACAGGCAGCTGTCACAGCAGCTTCAAAGTCACCACCACAGTCATGTCTGGCCAAAGAACAGAACTGTTAGGTTCTTCCCTGTTCAGTTTTTAGATGGAAAGAACAGATTGCTCTCATTAAAATCAAGGAACAGGCATAATCTCAGTTACCTGTTTCCTTTGGTGCAAGTGGCACACATCAATAATCATTCTTTTTTTATGAGCAACTAATTGTGCTTTGTAAGCCTCACTCCTAACCGGCTCTGGCACAGCACCCACTGGAGGCCACCTAACACCCACAGCTCCAGCTGGGGGGACACCCTGGCACAGGGTCTGACGTGCTGGCATGGGTCTGAGGCCACAGGGGCTCACTCAGCACAACCCAGGACATAAATATCTGTTTGCCCATGGCTGTGTGGGCACTGCAGAACCTCAGTTTAACATGTTGATAGGGAGGTATCTTGCTGACCTGTGAAGCCAAAATAAAGTTTGTCTATCAGGATGCATCTGACAGGTGCATTAACCTTTCCCAGTGCTTTCCCAAAAGTGTGAGCCATAACCTCCTGCTCTAAATGTGCAGCTGTGCTTTGTGATATCTGTATAGGAAACCAAGGGCAGAGTGTAAGGATGCCACAACTCTTCATGGGCTGAACACACAGAAGAAAAAATGTGTACTACCTCCAGAACTTCCAGCAAACTAAAAGCTTTAAAAACAATATTACAGGCTATTTTTTCCCAGGCTCTGAAAAAATTGAAGTTGGAAGATCTCTGAACTAAAATTGTCTGATAGCATTCTTTGTCAAGCTTTTCTCTACACAGCTGTTTTTTTGCATTTTTTACTTAGACTTCTGAAACAAGAAAGCTATTAGAGCCTTGACTTCTTTGTTTATATAGAAATACTCACTGACCCTTGACGGCAGAGGTGCTCTTGCACTGCTGTAGTAAATGCTAGGCACTTCTAACATATGTGCAATCCAGGAATTCTCTGGCTCCTTGCCAGCAGTCTACTTCATGCCTGGTTTCTAATACTGCTATGGCTAAAACAATTGACGAATTAGATATACTGTGAGCAGTTTTTCTCTTTAGTGGGCATGAGTGTGTCTGAAATGCTAATTGTCTCTACATTTTAATTGTTCCAAATGAGTGAGAGTAATATGTTGACTTAGCTCTTTTTTATTTTTATTTGTCTTTCTCCAAGCTTTTTAGTACTATTCTGTTCTCCCCTAGGAATTAGCAGGAAATCTTGCTTAAGATGTGGCAAAGAACATCTGGGTGCTCCTGTCTCCAGTGAAGCTGGTGGGAATTCTGCCATTGTCTTTCATGGAGACAGATTTCTCCATGGGACTTTTCTGCCCTGTTTGACAAGCTTTTCAAATCACTGTAGCTTAATACTTCTTTCTGGCCATGTGAAATGGTCTGTCACTGAAGGTGAGCTGATCTAAAGGGTTGGTGTCTCTCCATCCCCATTTCCCAGTTGCAGGGTGTGCTCTCCTATGGATTCCCAAATAAATAGACCAGAAAAAAGATAATACCCCCTGCCCTCAGGTTTCTGTCAGTTTAGTGAGCTGAATGGTCTTATAGAGACATGTAAAAAGTGCAAGACACAAAATCAAGAGCTGGAGAGTAAGTAAGTGGGGTATTAGGGATGCTCCCTGAGAAGTTCCTAGCCATTATGGCAGCTCTATTGACACATGAAGCAGCACTCTTCAATACTTACAAAATAAAGGCATTTTCACTGCTCTTAACTTTTCATTTGTATAAGGAGTATCTGGATGTCCTTAGCTATGTGTCCTTTTTCAACTGGGTGCTAGAGACCTGAGCTCTGCCTGTGCTCTGGGTACTTTGCTCCTCTCAGGTCTTGTCTGACCCACAACCCTGCATGTGGTGGGCAGCTCCTGAGCTGGTGTGAGTGCTGCCTCTCATCAGCACTCAAGAGATCTTATCCTGTCTCTTGTGTGTGTGGCAGAGCTGTGCACTGCCAGAAATGCAGGGTGTGCAAACTGCATATTGGTCTAGAAGCTGGCAGGTGGCCTGTGCAATCAGTACCATCAAGATATATCTGGGACTTCAAGAAGAGCTAGATGCTGGATCTGGGTGAATTTCACCTCTTTTAGTGTCTATATGCACCTCACATTCCTTCTCCTGCTTTGTATCTGGGCTTATACATACAATTCTAAGGGAGAAATCTGGATTGATTCTCAAGGGTTTATTTAATGAAAATTTTAGAAGTACCTCCCTGATTTTGTGAATGTTTTACAAATGCTGAACACATTTTCAACCTGGCTGTGAATTTTCCGATATGTTGACATTTTCAGTCTTTTCCATTGAGATGAAGAGTTGTCGGTTTTCATCAGCATCTAGAGATCTGTAGTTTCTTTACCCTATCTGTAGATTTGATCTACAAAAGTACAGATTAAATATTGTTCAATCAGCACATATAAAAATACCTTCCCCCCTAGAATTTGTAACTGTCATAATGACCTCAGCCTTGGACCTCTCTTGAAGTTTAATGGCCAGTTGGATTTAATGGCCCAAAGTTCCACCTCAGGCTATTAACACTGTCAGCAGTCGTTAATTCTCACAAAATGTCCAGGGTCTTTATTGCTGTTGCTTAAGTGATGCTCAAATGACTGTGAATATTTACACCCCTGCTGTGGGTGTAAGAAATAGGCCCAGTGCACAGTATTTCAGATTCCTCACTGCTGGAAAAGGTCTGAGTACCTGCTAGCAATCTCTTGCACATCTGAGGTTAATAAAGTAACTGCTAACTGGCCATCAACAGTAGTAATCTAAAATTGTGGTTGCTTGTATAGATGTCTACTTTGCTTTAAAAAAATATAAATGTACAGACAGACTCCTTGCCCTGAAGAGTTTGCATGCTAAAGTCTATGTAAACATATGCTTATCTTTGTTCAGAATACTTTCAAGGGGTAACAGGCATGCACTTGTTGTTATGCAGATACTTCTAAATATAAGTCAATGATGATTGCAATTTTTTTTTAATCCCAACACCTTATGTTTAAAGCTTTTTCTGAGATGAGATGCAGGACTGAGCTGATCAAGCTCCTCACCACAGCATACCCTCTTCTAGGAAGAAATCATTGCGCTGATTGACAGACTGTTTAAGCAATCAGTTTTTGAAGAGAAAATGTTGATATTTGAATAGGTATTATTATAATGGGAAGAAACATAGGGCTGGAACCAACCTTGTGGGACATGAGTTGAGTTTCTGTTCTCTTCAACAGTGATGTTAGATCACTGTTAATAAATGGACTGATAACAGCTTGAGGAGGCTCAGAGGTTTTCATTCAAACAGCCTTCCCCGTGGCTGTTTCAGAACCTCACAGCTCTAGGAATTGGATGGTTTCTTAAAATGCCCAGTAAAAATGTATTGACAGCCAGTTTGGGTCTATTTGTACTTGTGCCAGCATTTGCTTTTAGACTAAAGGGCTCTTCCTTTAGTTTACAGGGAGGCATGATATCCTTTGTCAGCTTGTATTTTCCCAAAATTAACAGACACACTTTTGTCTTTCTGTTCCCCTGATTATGATCTGCACTTGCTCCTGGCTGACACCTCCAAAATGGTACAAAACAGACTGAGGAGCTCTTTCCAATGCTCTGGGTAGGGAAGCTACGAAACCAAGATGAAGCGAGATGGCAGTAACAGATGAAACAAAGCTACCTGAACACAAAGACGGAAGGAGTAAGGCTTATTGATCCATGACATGAAACAGGATATTAGAGAGATAACAGAAACATGATAGAATACTGATTGCAACTGGAGTACAAGTACTACAGGGTGCACACTGTGAAAGGAATGCAGAAGGAATTGTAAAGATAATGTGGTAGCATTATATATTAAGAATATGGCTGGCAGTAAAGAAATGTTAATTAATAGTATGGATAAGACAGGATCAGCTTATGTCAACATGTAGTAGGAAAGGGAATGAGTTCTACAATGAATGTTGAACTTGGGGTTACTTTAGCATCATGAGAGAGATAAAGCTACCTGGTGATTGTATCATTATGGGGGAGTTTAAATTCCACATTTATAGACTGGAGAACAGATGTTACATCCACAGAAGAATCTAGTAATTTTTCAGAGCAGAGATTAAAAATCTCCTATTTGAAGAAGCTAATGGAACTGCTAAGAGTTTATAGTATTTTAAGTTGGTGATGGGCAAGTTGCAAAGTTATTATACAGAAAATAATAGAGAAATTAATGCACTATTAGGTAATGACAGTACTGATCCAATTCCAATTTAAATGAAATAGCAGTATTTACAAAGACAAGTTGGTAGGTGGGGTGTTAGGCTGTAAAGGAGAGGACTATATCATAACAATTCACTCAGAACAGCAAAGACACTGAACTGGGGTAGAGTGCTGATTTGAAATCTGTATTCTTAGGCAATAGAACTCCAGACCTCTGTAGAAAAACAATTCTACTAAACAGGCTGTTGAAATTTGTCAAAAGATATTTGAGATCAGAGTCAGAAGAGATTGGCTCAGCAAAAGAAACCAGAACTTGGAGGATTGAAAGTAAAAGACCAGAATGTGATCTATGCACTGCAGGGATAATTTAGACCTTGAAAAATCAGAAGAAAGAGTTAAAGAGTCTCCAGTCATAATAAATAAAGAGCTAGGAAAAAAAAATAAGGACACTATCTAAGGCTAGTGTAGGGGTCATCCCCTAACAAATAATAGTTTTTCTTTACCTCTGAAGACAAGCAGGTGGAACAGAAATGTGCCAGCAGGACTGTTTATGAGAAACAGGATAATAGAAAGTGGAAACAGCTCCACAAATGTTGGCTCAGAACTCACCAAGTTAGTATGCCCATCTGAATGGAGGCCAGCAAAAGCCAGTTACAAAAGCATGCTTTACAAAGGTCAAGCTTAGCAGCCACAGACCAACTATTCTGATGTGCAATATTTTAGGGAAAATGAAAGCCAGGGGGAGTAATAGGCAATTTCCTAAAATACAATATCAGCTTACTAAAGGGGACCAAATTTTAGGCTTCTTTAGTGACTGATTTTTTTCCCCCCACGGGAAAAATAGCAACAGAGTAGCTGTAGCCCACCTATTCTTTAGTAAAATATTTCATATAGTGATTAGGTATTCCATGACATGAGAATTAGTACAAAGAACTCCTCAAAGAGAAGACAGTGATGGATTATGCTGAAAGAGAAACTAGCACTCTAAAACAAGATTCCAAAAGATGTTCCTTAATTACTTTTATTAGTGATCAAGAAGTCAATGTGCAATAATTAAAGTTGTTGATGGTACAAAGCATATCAACAGGGCAAATTCAGTAGAAATCTGGTTAACTTGATGCCAGCACTTATAGAGTGGAATTAGATAAACTAAAACAAAAACCAAGGTGATTCTTTAAAGAAGGAATAACAAGAACAGTTGTTACCCACTGGTAATGGGTAGGAGAAAAGAAAAAATAGATGGGTTTGTATTTTTCAGCCACAGGATGTCTCTGATCCACTGGTGTGACAAAAAAAAACAAACCAAAAAAACCCAAACAAAAACAAATTCTTACAGTAGGCAGTATCAGGAGAAGTATTTGCAGTAGAGAGGGGAAAGCACCCATGCACTGTCATATGTTACTTGGAATCACTATGCATATTTATGTTCACCAACATTCAAGAAAGAAAAATTCAAAGAAAGAAGTACAGAAAAATGCTGCATCACAATACAACAGGAAAAGAGAACTCACAATAAAGGAGTAAGGGGCTTTTGTTGGGTTTGGTTAGTCAAACAAAAGCAGAGTTACAGGGAATAAGACCACTGCCTATAAATGTATTGGTGTGGTAAAAAAAAGGACAAGAAAGATGTTTAGCTGAAACTAAAATGTTCACAACACCCAGCCCCCCAAAAAATCCATAAATAAATTTATGCTACACATTGAAAGAGGGCTACTATTTACCAGGGGAATTTGTTGTGCACAAAATCCTGTCTTTTTTTTTTTTTTTTTAATGGAGCTTGATAAATGTAAGGAGGTGACTATGTAGGTAGCCAGAAATATCTGAGGACTGGATATGTGACCCAGGAATTCTCTCCCAGCTTATCCTTGGATTTTCAAAATTTCTGTAATGAATAAATTCTGTACTTGGAATCTGTATCAGGTCATTAGACCTGGGGGAAAAAGTTATTAAATGCTCCGTTTGGCTGAGCTTGGTTTTAGCCAAATATATGCTCACAGGACTAAAACTTGCTTGTGTTGTTCTGGGGAAACCATGCAATGATATTTCTCTGTGCAAGATTGAAGTCAGAAGAATTACTCTACTAGAAACCACAGTTTCTAGCTGCACATCCTCTTGTGTGCAGATGGAGTGCAGAGCACTGTTTCCTAGCAACTACTAAGGACCACTGGCTTTATAAATCAATCTCTGCCAGGATATCACAGAAACCACTATAAATGAGAAACATTTAGTAGTCACAAAGCTTTCTACTTCCTCCACTTTCTGGTCTGCACAGAAGAGTCTTTTCAAGAAGTAGATAATATCTGCATTTCTTCATAAGTGGACTGAATTCAAATCCTTGTTCAGGTGACTTGTTTTTCAGCTCCCCTGGGGTACATGTTCCCATGTCCATGAATGGTTCTTCCTTAAAAAGCCAGTTGCTGGGCTTTCTGAAAGACAAAATTATATGAAACTTCATTTGGGGAAAAAACAAAAAAAAAAGAAGAAGAAAAAGAAAGGTCAA
>VZTT01072344.1:888-29675 GCA_013400855.1 Buphagus erythrorhynchus
AGACAAAATAATTGCATTTTTTAGTCAATATTTCTTGACCTTATGTACCTCACTTGAAGCAATAATTTGCCCAAAGACACAGAATAATGAATCATTCATAACTAACTGCAATATGAAAGAGTAGAAGATCCTCTTTTAGAAGAAATTAAGCCTGATCCTCTAATTGACTCGCACTCAAAAGGTTTAATGTCAAATGAAAGTTGTNTGTGTTATTGATATACTGTAAAACAGCTGAAGCCCACACCATTTTCTTGTTCTGTAATGCAGCAAACACATCATTTCAGTCACAACAAGTGGAGCCTGCTTGTAATTAAACTAACATCTGTTGATACTTAATCCACTTACTCAACTTCTAATACAGGCAAGATTTTTGTGTTAATCTCTTATCCATAAGGATATCCTCTGACCTGTGCTTTGGCACTAGGAAAGTCAATGTTGACTAATCTTGATTATAACCTTAGACCCCTGTGCTTTGGAAATTAATTTTTGCCCTGGGATTTTCATTTTCCAGTTTAAAAATGACACAAAATTAGAAGTTCACCTTACTTGTAAAGATTCATTTGTGGTCCTATTTCTAATAGAAATATGGCATGCTTCAATTAGTCTTCCCAAGGCACATTTCCTGACTTCCAGGACTCATAAAAAGCAGGGAAATTAAAATTGATAACAATTTATATATTGGGTTTGTACTCTGTTGCATTTAGCACGTTTTTGCAAATAGGGCAGGTGGAAGGAGACAAATGTTCTATGTGAATTTTCACAAATTTTATCTTTGTTTCTGATAACAGGAGTTCTCTCCTTAGCAGCTTCCTACAATAAAAGTTTGCCAGAGGACCTTTGCTGGTATGTTTACGGTCTAAAATTGTTTCTATTTTGGATTTTTAGGGCCTTTTTGGTAGCATGGTTAGAAGCTAGGTAAAAATGAGAAAAGACAATCACAAAAATTTAGGCAATCAGCCTGTGATGCACAAATCCTCTTAGAGAACAGAATCCATCACATCAAGAATTGTCAAAATACTAACTCAGGATCAATAAAGATTTTTGTAAAATAAGCAAAAGACTTCTGAAAAGCTAGGGCAGTAGCAAAACTCATAGCTCAAAGGACATTATCAGTATCCTGAACCTATCCCTGAATTGCAATAAATAGAAGGTAACAGTCCACTGTAATCACTAATAGGATTATATACATCAGAAACCATAAAAAAGGTATTTTGCGAATGAAGGAAGGCTAAAAAAAAGCACTATGCATTAAAGTTGGAAGACCTTTACATGCCCCACTTTTACATGTAAAAGAAAAGTGAAAATTTAATTGCTTTTCTTCTTATCCTTTCTTTTTAATTGCCTTCATTGCATCATGCAGTATAAGGATTACATCACAGGCCCACAGAGAACCATGTAAACAGGTGGGAAGTAGTTTGGAAAAGTCACTAGATTACCTGCACCTGCAAATTATGCTCTGAAAATAAACAGATGGCAATTCAGCTTTGCACTGCTGCCTCCTCCACACCCACCCCCAGGTGCTCTGGTAAGGTATCCACTGAATGTTCATTCTGCATCTCTGAGCAGAGAGTTGAAAATACTGGGAAATTTTCTCTAAGACTGGAAAATATGTTTAAGTGTGCCACATGAATATCAAATTTATATGGTCTTAAAATACGCATATTAAAGAAAGGGATTTAAATAATAGAGACGAATTATTAGTCTTGATGCAAATATCCGTGGAAAATTGAGCTCAAACTAACATAAATTCCAGTTTAGCAATGCACTAGTTAAGAATGTCTGCATTCAGGAGCTTTCAATTAAAGGAAGAGGGATTTAGGAAGCCTTATTTAAATGACAGATCTGCTCTGTAAATATGATAGAATAGACCAACTCTTGTTTAAGAACGTAAAGTCTTGAAAAAATAATTCCGATGTTTTAACTTTTTCTTTCAAATGTATCTCCAATCTCCTTTCTTCTGTGAAAGAAGCATATAAAAATTATATTAATGTCATAAGGACTCACTTTCTGTATAGGTACCCAACCTCAGATAAACAAACAGACTGGACAGAAACACTGAAAATATGGAAGAAGAAAAAAAACAACTTTCTATTTATTCACTGTGCACCAAAGAAAGCAAGTAAAAGAAAAATATCATCAATACTGTAAATTCTTAGGAAGAANAAATATTTTAGAATACTTAACTTCTTATATTAGCATCTCTTCTATTTTAATGCTCCTCATCAAAGTAAAATGAATGGAATGGATTCCTCCCTCCAATGAGACACCTTTGCATTATCTGCACGCACAGAGGGGAACTCAGAAAGGTATTGGGCTTCTCAAGTCAATTTCTGTTTTCCACTCCTGAGCAATAATCAATAATCTGAATCTAACACCAAACACAATCAAGGTTTGGTGGTCAGCTCTTACCTCTGGCTGTTGAGGCCTGACACACTATGAAAAGGCACCATGCCCACCCACACAGATTGAAGGGGAGAGCAAATATTTTCACTTGTTCTCTCCAGCAGCCCTTGTGGTTGACTTTGAAGCAACCGTACAATATCTAGAGAGAAATTCATAAGAATATAGATCCTTTATATAAGGACCTTCTATAATTCATAAGAATATAGGTCCCTCAGTCCTTTATGGCAGCAGGGAAACCCTGCCTGCTCTGCACAAAGAGAAATAATTAGTCTCGATGATGACTTTTTTCTCATCAATTTCTTTAAATGTTAATGTGGCTGGAAAGGTATTCTTTTCAGGTGGTTTTCTAATGTANGGTTTTCTAATGTAATTCATTCATGCCATCTGTCAGCACCTTCTATTACTTTTAAATGGCAGGGCAAGCTCTCAGCACATCAAGGTGCACAATGTTAGTGCCACCTTTGTTTTAGTTACCCCTGGAGGAGATGGGAGCATGCCAGCCACACTATTCAGCAGGTTAGCAGTGACAGCGAGTAAACAGCTTGCAATTATGTAATGCACATCTGAGAGCCCCACTTGGTGATGCCTTGCTGGTTTTCAGCCACTCTGCAGCAATATATTTCACTGATATTTTTACTGGCAGCATGATAATTTAAGTCTTTTAAAAAGCTCCTCTGGCAAAAAATGGGGAGACAAGGCTGAATTAACTCAACCATTAACTACATAAATGTTAAAAAAATATATCTTCATAGGGCATTAAAGACAAAAAAAAAAAAAAAAGGTACAATAAAATCATGTCTATGGGGTCTGGGGGGAAATTTAAGAACATGTTTGACCTATTTAAACCAAAAGTCTATCATTGACAGTGGGAGGATTAATGAATAAAGTTCATTTAGTATGAAAAGCTTCTAATCAGTTCATAAATCAGTAAAGGTAGCATAAGAAGATAAGCACAAATAGATAGGGTAAAGAAAAAATTGTCATCCTTTTGTGGTTTCTATTAAAAAAAAAATAATCTTACAAGCAGCATCTAAGGCAAGAAAAACAGACATGGAAAGGTATTAAAACTCAGGTTTATCAAAACCAGACCCATATAATAAGGTTCTTAACCAGTCTAGACAATTGCAGTAAGTCTTTGTTTCTATTTCAGCTTTACTAAAGTAACCAATATTTTACATGGGAACCAAATTAAAACAAGGATTAAAATTATAAAATGGAAGTGGTTACAAAAGTGATCTGAGTAATGCTGGAAGTACTTTCCAGCTGCAGAAAGATCATCAACAGAGTTCCTCAAGGACAGGTCTTGGCATGAGCCATATAGTTTTTTTAGTTGACTTGGCAATTAAAACATGAGTGATAATGAAGCTTGCTAATAACACAAATCAGGGAGCTACACTCAATACAAAGAAAAATCAGTCTCCCAGAACTGCATGATTCTGAGGACTGAAGGAACAGGAATGTTACTACAATTAGTAACACCAAAATACACTTAGTAACAGCAAAAATGAATCAGCCCAACAAAACAAGCTGCTGTAAACATGGTGGAGTAACTATAAAGAACAGTGTTTCCTATAATAGCTGATCAAATAAAACCAGCATGACGTTGCTATACTGGAAGAGAGATTCCAATAAAAGACAACTTCACTAGCACAGGAATTATATCAATCACTGGTAAAACCATGTCTAGACAAGAGTGTACCTGTCAATTTAATTACCCTCCTTCAATCCAAAGTAAGGCAGATAATTAGTAGAAGACCTAGAGTTCAAATTGTTTAGTCAAACAAAAGACAGAGAAAATACCAGGTGTCTGTAAACATGTAAGAGGCAGGAGAGTAAAGCCAAGAGTGAATAGAGAACAAAAGCTATTTATGCTAAAGAAATAGGTTTTTGCACCACAATAAAAAAGGAACAGGTTGGATATGAAGGAATTTTCATTGGGAGTTAAAAGGGTTTTACCCTTGTTTGAGTGATGCAAGGCCTGGGTAAAACATTCTCGAGAAACTCAAGAGAATGGCAAACAAATTTTGATTTCTAAGTGGAGTTTGGTATGTTTTTGTGGAGACCACATACTGCCTCAGCATGCAAGCAGAACGCATTCATGAATCAGAAGGTCTCTAAAGAAACCAGCTGATCTAATTTATTCAGACATACCTGAGAGTGGACAAAGGGCTGTCACTAACTACATGTTAAGTGCAGTGCTGATGTGTAAGCTCACATATAACAACGGATGACAGACTTTAGGGAACACATGTAGATAAGCTAAAGGGGAGAATAGGAGTTTTTTCTTTTCTTTTCTTTTTTATTTTTTTTTTAATTTTTTTTTTATTTTTTGGCAATAAGATGGGCTGATGTTTTACCACAGAAAAAGTCTCTCTCTAAGTGTAGCAGGTTATGATGGCTCTGTTTATAGTACCTTTGTTTGCAGTAGTTCCTGGCACTTCATGCATTTTTCATAGCTGTTTCTTGTTAGTATATGCTGTATTCCTTGGAGTGCCAACAAAAAGGGCACTCAGTTATTACCAGCCTTCTGTCACTATTTTACCAACAAAACAAGCAAGAACAGCAGCTTCTGACAGTCTACAGGACTGCAACTTATTTATGGTGAAAGAAACATGATAACTTAACCATATCACAAAAGAACAGAAGAAAATACAACTTTCAGCCTAGTCACTGAGCCACTGATAGCCACAAAGGTTTCCAAAATCAGATTTCCTTACTTGTGCACACAAAACCACAAGCAGTTCTATGCATATTCTTTAACACATATCAACACACTGTTTCCATGAGCAAAACCAGATATAATACACAAGCAAATGCTGATCTGCATACATGTTTATTGTTTTGCATATAAAAAAACTGGTATTTTCAGAAGCAAGAATCAAAAAAATTGATACAGAGGCTCAGGAGGCACCCTGACCCTGTAGACAGTTCATTATGAGGCAGTCTTAGCAAGCAAATCTGAGGATGCATTACGCTGCTTACATAAATCTTTCCCTATCAAAGCTTTGTTCCTTCTTCCTGCCAAATCAATAAATGGTCTCTGCTCCACTTAGTGACTCCTCTCGTGCACTCACTTTCATGTTCTCTCTCTCAGCTTCTCTATAAA
This sequence comes from Buphagus erythrorhynchus, assembly GCA_013400855.1. Lineage (NCBI taxonomy): Eukaryota > Metazoa > Chordata > Aves > Passeriformes > Sturnidae > Buphagus > Buphagus erythrorhynchus. Next base: position 6,398 of record VZTT01072344.1, read on the forward strand.
TGTAACCTTTTCCTCCACATACATCTGGCCCCAGACTACACACTTTTCATGTCATCACAGAAGGGCAAAATTCTTCCCTCCTTTAACAGGCTGCAGCCTTCTACATCAGAAAAAGAGTAATAGCCAGCAAGTCTACTGTCAGTTACCCTGGACCAACTCAGATTGCATCAGATACATGATTCAGTACCTTCTAAAAATTAAGGTGATTCTTCTTTCACTGCTGAGCTATGTTTGGCTTAGATGTAAATTCATTTGAAGTTCTGCATATACCAAATCAAAGCAACATGTTTACAAAAAGCCATTCTAATCAGCCCATGCTAGCATTCAAAATTCTTAGATGAGTACAGCTACAAAGAAAAAAAGATTTAAAAAACTCCACAACAATTTCTAGCAAAGAGTCAGCTTCCCAGTGGGGACAAGGCTAAGGAGTCCCAAGAGTATTGCAGCCATAGCTGTAATAGTTTATCTCATTTCAGTATTTCACAGTTGTCCAGATAAACATGTTCCATTTTTCAAAAACAGACTCAGAGCAAATAAGCATTTAAAAATTCTGCAGGTTTTCTCCTTTCCTGAGATCACTGTAAAAATCCACCTTAAAGTTTTGCCTTAAAGTGTTCACATTTAAATTAAAAAAAACAAACTAGAAATAAGAAGGCAAAGTTAAGTTCCTATTTTGAATTATTATTACAGAATCTTTATAATACAACATACAAACTAAGTGAAACAGAAGACCCCAGAAACAAGCAAGTCTTCTCCCTCTGAACAAAAAGTAAATGTCAACATATGAGTTTCCAAATTTAAAAAAAATCTTGAAGTTAACTTTCAGGCATGTACAGCATTTTATTAAGTATAAATTAATACAGTAATGTAATGCAAAACACAGAAAAAATACACTTATGTGAATCCTTTAGATTGGTGTGTGACAACATCACATAATTTCTTTTACATCCTGAAAGAAGAAACTTAAAGACCTAATTGCTGCACTCATACAAAGTCACAGCCCAGTGATACATGAAATGACTAAAATAATATTCCCAAGAAAAATCAAATCTTCTGAAAAATACAAGAATGCAGTTAATTTACAAGAAGTATCTATATGCAGTTATGACACTGTTTTTCCTTTTAAAGTTGTTAGAAAGCATAAGAAAAGCATATTTCTCTTAAAGTAAAGAATAAAATAATTCAGAAACATAAGACTCAAGTGAGCAGACTCTCCGTGGGTAAATGAACCACCGAACACCATTACTGGCTGACTGGGGCTGACTGACCATGGTTTTAATGAAACAGAGAGCCGCTGACTCATACAATGAGAATGTACTTTACACTGGCTGAGTGCCTAATTCAGAGCTCACTGCATCCTTGGGTTCACTGTAAAATACAGTTAAGATAGAAGGACGAGACATCACCACTGCCCTAAGGGGCAAACCATGATAACTCAACAGCAACCATGCACAAGTGGTGGCAGAGGAAGCAGGAGGTGGTAGAGCCAGGATCCCTTTGCTGAGAATGTGGCTGGGGTTGTCGTGCCCTTGACATCCAGCACAACCCCAGGACTGGCAGGAAGGCAGCTGCTCTGTGCTACACACCAAGCATCACCAAGGACCCCAGGGCTGCAGAGCCAGGAGAAGCTCTCTGCTCCAGGACAGTAAACTCCCATCTCTGCTGAGTTGATCCCCATGCACATCATCTCCAGAAGAGCTCAGCCTCAGGCACAAAGTCCCTGTGTCATCTGAGGGACCACCATTCTTGCTGGTGACAGCCCCACAGCCAGACCACTACATACAATGATGGGTCCATGTCTCAGGGACTGCATACAGCCCAACGTGGGAAGCACAAGGTGGTCTGAGTCAGGCAGTTGCTCTACTTTGCTTTTTAAAGTTAGCCCTCCCAGAGCAACTCACACCACTAGTTTAGTCAAATTTTGAGAAGCCAGTCCTAGACTCTGTCTACCATTCACCATGGAGACAATCCCATGCCAAGGGAAGGGTGCAGAGGAAGGATAGCAGCAGGAACGCAAACAACTGAGCATCTCAGAGACCTCTGCGAACCACAGAGCCCAAAGAAGGGCACACAATGAAGAGAAGAGCAAGGATGGGGAATAACTTCTAGAGGAAAACAAAAAATGCACTGCACAATAATTCATTTGGGTGGCGATTTTGTTCTTCTTCTTTTTTTTTTTTTTTTAATCCAAATCAGAATCAGTTGATTCCCAAAGTAGATGAGTCTGTACCTTGGCCAAGTTGCAACAGGTAATATTTACCATAGATCCTTCCACAATTTCACTCATCTCTGGGAAAAGCACATTAAACCATACTAGAAGCAGATATTCACAAAACTAGATCACTATCTCCACAGTAACACCCTTCAACCCTTGAAATGAAAAAACAAGCCCAAAATACCAAATTCCGTTCTGGAATGCATATTCTTCACCACTCCCTCTTTTCAGCACTACTACTTCATATTTGTCAATTTTGATGTCTCGTGTGCCTAGTCACCTTCCCAAAAGTGCTCTGAAAGACTGACAAAATCTTTGTCTCCCTGAATTTCCACTTCTGTTTTCGCTGCCTGTTAGATGTGGTCTTTAATTCTCTATCTCTGTATCCCTTCATTCACTTTTTTATGGAAGCCCTGCCACCTCCTTCCCTGTAATTTCTAGAATTCATACGTTCTTGCTGGCCACCACAGCTAATGTATTTTCTACTGACAGAGTTATTTGCTGTTTTTATTATCACTCTGCCAGCTGGCCTAGTTGGCTATCTCCTCCAGCTTCCTATTCTGCTTCCAAACATCATTAATCTCTTTGAACTCATCTACTCATTTCCCTATTTCTCAAATGAGAGTGATTTCTTTGCTCTTTTCTGTGGAAACCTCCTATCCCATCTCCCACTCTATTAACATCTTCCTTATTCTCTGTACTCTCAGCCCTCATACTACACTTACCTGCTCTCCTGGTCTTTGCTTAACTGCCCTTATCTACCTGCCTTCAAATACTTTGTAAACTGGGGCTTAAAATAACCTGAAACACCAAAACCCCCTACAATCACATTATTACATAATTATCCTCCTCATTAATTGTTCTCTCCTCTGACATTCAGCAGGCCAGTAAATTACACTCCATTTGTACTTCTTCAATTGTAATTCAGTTTGCTCCCAATAAAGGTGACTGCTCTTCTGGATTCACACTAACGCAATCCCTATAAACCATGACTCATTTTTCCAGAAAAATGACAAGCTCAGAAGCAGACTAGTTCCCACAAGAGGACATGTGGTTTTGGTAGCAGGGGGGCTACAGATTGGTCCTGGGGGAAGCTGCTAGAAGTTTCCACCGTGTCCAGCAAAGCCAATCCCTGGTAGCTCCAAAGACAGACGTGCTGCTGGCCAAGGCTGAGCCAATTAGAAATAGTGGTAACATCTCTATGATAACAGATTTAAGAAGAAAGAAAAAAAACGTTGTCATGCTATTGTAATTGTGGCCAGAGAAGAGCGGAGTGAGAACATGTGAAAACAACTCTGCAGGTACCAAGGTCAGTAAAGAAGGAGGGAGAGGACCTGCTCTAGACCCTAGAGCTGAGATGCCTCTGCAGCATGTGGTGATGGTCACAGTGAAGCAGCTCTGTCCCTGCAGCCCATTGATATCCACAGGGATGCAGAGATCCACCCACAGCCCGTGGAGGAGCCTGTGCCCATGGATGGGTGCCAGGGCAGAGGCTGTGACCCTGTGGCAGACCTGTGGAGAGAGGGGCCCTACTTCCAGGCTGGAGCAGCCTGTCCTTGGAGGACTGTATCCCATGCATCCAAACTGCAGCAGTTTGAGGGGGACTGGTGCCCATGGGAGGGAATCACATTGCAGCAGGTCACAGAGAGCTGCTGCTCCTGAGATAGAGCTAGGCTAGAGAAGTTCATGGAGAACTGTCTCCCCATGGAGGGACTCCACGGTGCAGCAGGGGAAGAACTCCTCTCCCTGAGCAGCAAAGAAACCACAGGTGATAAAGTGACCATTTCCTATCTCCCTGCACTGTTGGTGGCAGGATGTAGAAGAAAGCAGGGGTGGGGGAAAAGTGTTTTTAAGGGTTTGTTTTACTTCTTTTTGCACTGTTTGGATTTTGTTAGCAATAAATTAATTTCATATCCCTAAGTTGAGCCTGTTTTGCCCTTGATGGTATTTGATGAGTGATATCTCCCAGTCCTTATCTTAACCCATGAACCCTTTGTTAAACTTTCTCTCTTCTGTCCAGCTGTGGAGGAGAGTGAGAGTGGCTTTTTGTGGCTGCCTGGCATCCAGCCAGCATCAACCCACTACAGTCTTTTTTGCTGGAAAATGCAGGCAGTATTTTACTGTGGGCTAAGGAAATCTGTTTATCTCTTGCTGGAAGAGTTTAAATTCACCCACCAGCTACTTAATATATACTTTCAAGTGCCTCCTTTGTGTGTTCACATACCCTCCTAGTTATATAAAAAAGAAATCCATTCCCACCACTATGACTGAATTTTTAATATTCTTCTGTCTCAGTCTTGTTCCAGGGATAAGATTTCTATACTTTTTCACCTGGAAGGATAACACAGGGTAAAACTCCAATCCTAGTACTGGAGGAATAATTAACTTATACCACTGCTACAGATTTATAGCATTTACCACAAAAGGAAATCAGATCACTTCCTGTAGTAAAATTAGATAAATCTACACTCTCATATTTTTGTCAGCTGATTTACTTCACTACACATTAAGGAATTCAGTAATGCCATGAAGACAACATAATCAGCAAGATAATCCACCACTACTGCACAGAAGATAAAACCGGACTTCCTTCTGCAAAATGTTGTGCTTTATAAGAGAACCATCATCCCAGCCAATAAACTAGGCAGTTTAACTGGTGATGTATGCATAGGTACTATTAAAACCAACAAACAAACCAAAAACTGTAGAAATTATGTCGAGACAGACATGACTGGCACCCCCACCAGTCTTTCATTAAAAACTTTTCATGCCTTCTCTCAATGGACTTCTTTCCCCATTAGCTGCTTCACACAGTACTGACTCCTTTTCTTACAGGCAGCTCCACACAGCACTGACTCCTTCTCTCCTCTCTGCAAGTTTCCTTATTCCTCCTGCATGACCAGCTAACCCCAAGCTGTCCCTTACCCAGCCACCTTACCCTGACAGTCCCTCACACAGCATCGTCTTACCTTATCAGTACTCTGCATGACCACATGTCCCTTACCACCTCACAGCACAGTTAGCAGACTCCATTCCAAACTGCAGGAGACTCTGAGTCTCAAGCTCCAACTACAACTTGTGGCTAACTAGCCTACACTTTTATAACATCCAACCTCACTGGGCAGGCAAGGCTGTTTCTACTCCTCAGTAATCAGTACAGCTGTATTCACTGGGAAAGATTGCCTTCTGCACTATCCTTTCAACCTATCTTCCCACCTTTCTGAAATCTTTCAACAGACAAAGTAATTCAGAAATTGCTGAAACACACATTAAGCCACATGTATGTTTTCAGCAAACATTGGAAGCCTGGGCAGATACTATGCCTGATGACACTGAACATTGGCGAAAGATGCCATGTGCTTATTTTCTGCTATGCTGTCTTTTACCTATAACCCAGCAGATATTTTCAGCAGTGCTGGTCATGTTCTGGACCAAGCAAACAGCTTTCTGGATTTGGCCATGGTAAATTTATCTCACTGACCATTTTTATGCCATCTCTTTATGATTTTTACTAGTGTTTCATCTCACAGCTCTTTCAAATGATCTTTGGATTTTCTAGCACATTCTTTCACAGAGACTCTTTGAATGCTAAATGCATCCATTTCTACTCCCTAGGAAGCCAACAAAAATTTTGATCAGAGCGTTCAGTCTAATCCATGTGTCTTACACAGGTATCTAATTAAATCAAATTGTTACCATTGTACCACGATTCATATTCATACCTAATTCATATAGCTAAGTCTTTTCAGATGATTTTTCTTTTGGTCATAACCTCAATTTCAGGTTTGTCAGTGCATTGAAAGTAACTGATTTCAAGTTAACAGAACCCCATCATATATATAAGAAATGTATTTGGGGCTAAGTCTGACTTTTTCCCCTGCCTACTAAATACTGGCAAAGGATTCTGATTTCTCTTACAGGATCATAATTTAAATTATTAGGATAATTGTTTAACATTATCACTTTCAGCAATTCTGACTGAAAGAAACCATTATATTGCATCTTTGCTATAATTATTTGTAAATTATAAGATATTTCATGTAGCACTATCCATTCTATATTTGACTAACATTATTTCCAAAATAAGAAGACAAATGATTTCTGTGGGATGCTGACCACTCAAAACTCACAAGAAATCAATGCAAGGTACAAAGATTCAAATACTACAAGGTCATTTGTTTCAGAAATAGTGAGGCCAGCAGGACCAGGGGAGCGACTGTCCCCCTGTACTCAGCACTGGTGAGGTCATGCCTTGAATCCTGTGTTCAGCTTTGGGCCCTTCACTACAAGAAGGACATTGAGGTGCTGAAGCATGTCCAGAGAAGGGCAGTGGGGCTGGTGAAGGGTTTGAAGCACATGTTGCAGCTGAGGGAGCTGGGGTTGTTCAGCCTGGAGAAAAGGACACTGAGGAGACCGTGCCACTGTCTACACCTACCTCAAAGGGCGTCGCGGCAAAATGGGCATCAGTCTCTTTCCCCAGGTAACAAGCGACAGGACAAGAGGAAATTGTCTCATGTCACACAAGGGGAGGTTTAGTTTGGATGTTGGGAAAAATTTCTTCAGTGAAAGGGTTGTCCAGTGGTAAAGTCACCATCCCTGAGGGTATTTTAAAGACATGTAGATGTGGTGCTCAGGGACATGGTTTAGTGGTGGCAGTGCTAGGTCAACAGCTGGATTTATAAAGGTCTATTCCAAACTAAATTATTCTATTCTATCCTACTCTCTATTGCCTCTACCTTGTTAATTATGACCTCTTAGAAGGAATCTAAATCTATAATGAACTTAATTATACCAAAACATAAAACTGAACTGCCATGAAATATGTGCATAGCTTCTTTTTGCAAGAAAAGTGCAAAGGACAATATTAAATGCTGGAGGCAATTTGTTTGTGGTTTTTCTCTCCGAACACTCAACATCCATGAAGGACATGAATCTGGTTTTCAGACAGCAGCAATTAAAAAAGAAAAGAAAATAAAAAAGGAAGCATAAAACACTAACAGCAAATGCTACTTTGACAGTCTAAAGAATCTTTTTGCCACGTTCATGAGAAGAGATAATTACATTACTGCTTGTGGTAGGAGCGTTTGAAAAGCAATGTTTTCTGCAAGGATTTTGATAAAAATCAGCATGAAACAAGTAACTTCAATGTGCAAACAACAGCTCTGTAAACATCACCCATAGTATCTTCACCTACAGTTTTGATTAACCACTTCATGAAAGACATTTTCCTTCTCTTGTGCCTGAAGTTTCTTAATGTCTCCTCTACTGTTTGTGTGCACCCACAACATCATTAATTTATTGAAATCATTTGCGGTCCTACACTAACCAGACGGCTTCTGCTGACTTTGAGATTGAATCTCAGATTATTTCTTATTTTAAGTGTAAGGAACAATTTAATTAGATACAAACATACCTCAGTATTGAAGAGAATGACCAGCTGATTATTAGTTATCTGAAGCTACAACAGCAGTTTCTTTCTAATTTGATATTATATCTTCCTCTGATTTACTTAACTTTGTGAAGATGGTGTGTTATATGTTATCTAATTCATGGAATTCAGACACTGGCATTTCCAAATAACCTTCTGGCACTGGCAGCACTTGTTCTTGGACAATTGCCTTGGGAATCATTATAGTGTTAAAAAAAAAATAAAAAAATATATTTGCATCATGTATGAGAGAATTGGCTGACCTGAAATGTAAAATCAATTAATCAACAAATCCTAGCTGTCAACATCAACATGTCAAAAAATACAACTGTATCAATTATTGTAAAAAATGTTACTAATTACCTGTTCCCGTTTAATATTCACTACCTCAAGGAAAAAAGAAAATAGTGTATGTTTACCTTGACTTACCTTGCTACCTTTAATAGTAATATGAATTTTAAAAACACTATTATGTAGCGTGCTCGTCCTCCCTACCTTTGGGACGTTTGATTCACTCCTTATGCACAGACATGGGATGCAAACAGGAGACTTGCTAAGTCTGATTTGCAAAAAGGATGGGTACCTCCAAGCAAGTAAATTCAATCAATTACATGGAGTCTGAGAAATTACAATTCTGAGAGCCAGGCCCATCTTCCCTAGTTTTGTTTTTTTTTTCATTTCTTATATCCTAGGAGAGGGACACCTACTCCTTGCCAGAATATCAGAAATAGTGAACATTTTGGTTACACAATCTTTATGAAACTCTAAAACTAAAACTACCAGTATGTTTAAAACATTTTTTAAAATACACACTACTTTGATATTTCCCTGCAGATATAAATTTACTTTTTCAATGTCTTATATTTAGAGAAGAAGATGATCTCACAATAAAACACCAGTTTTGGAAATAGCTAGAGCAACAGATGTCATAGTACCTATTTTATTTGCAGTACTGCATTGGGGGTGGTGTTAATCTTTCCAAGAAGGGAAAGGGCAACAGATACAGACAGTGAAAAATGCAAATTTGAAAGAAGACTGTACACAAAAGCTACAGGAATACTTGAGTATATTTCCCACAACTATAACATAAAGAGCCCCCCAGAAAAGTCATCTGGGCAGGTACAAGTACACCAATTATTGTCTTCCATGTTTTAATCATCTGGCACCCAAGGGCACACCTGTGCAGAACAAGAGAAGAAAACACTGGTTGCATGTAACTTTTGGTATCAATAACTTGCCTTTTATCAAATGCTACATGCCACAAACAGATCAACTTTTCATATGGTTAAACTGTTACTCCTCCCATGCTTCTTGTAGAATGAAAGAGGCTAGGGAAGGGAATTTCCAATATACAGTGGTCTCTAAAAACAGCACAGTCAACTGAACACTACAGTCAAAGAAATAAATGATAAATCATGCAGTTTTCAGGGGGAAAAAATGGAAACAATTCCTTCTGCTGGATTTATAGAACCCAGCACAACAAATTCTTTGAATGATCAGCACAAAGTGTTTCATATGGCCAAAACACAAGTCAGTTTTTTAAATATTTGTTTCAAAATTGCAACCCAACAGTAAAATAACTACTGCTAAAAGTAATTTGTCAGTTCTACATGAGATGGAGGTCATGCAGGAGAAAAGAATGCAATAAAGAAACATGCAGAGCTGATTTTTTCCTGTGGTTTTAAAACAAATTAGCTGTCAAAGATATGCAGAATAACAAGAAATACTGACTAATTAAAAATATTCAAGTATGTGAACATGATTGCTGGGAAAATAATGCCAATAATTTACTGGCTAGTTAGTTCCTTAGAACTGCCAGGTTTGGACAGTTCTTGAAGTTGGGAATAAACTTCGTTGGTCTTCTATTAATTCATCATTCCACTCATGGTAAGTCAGTGACTAATGACGGTGCCAATGTTACCAAATAACATTCATTAATAATCAGCACTTTCAAATGAGAAACCCAAGTTCAACTTTTCTGAACTTTTGGACACATTTCGTATGCACCCAAACACAGGAAAATCAAACATGCCCTACAGATACAGGCCTGTAATTAATTAATTTATTTTAAAACCAAGAATGGAAATCTGCAGTATCAGGAGATTTGAGATACCAGTGAGTCTACACAAAGACTGAAGAAACAACTCCTCCCAGCAGGAGTTCCAAGATCTGCTGCTACACAGTTTAGGATCAAAATTCAAAAGCCACAACTACAACATCTTTAAAAACATACTGAGGCATCTACTTTCATGTGAGGAAAGAGAGTTTAGGATTTATTGCAAAGACTTAATGCTTAGGTCCTTAATTGAAAAATGAGTAAGAAAAATTCCTACAAGTTCTGCCTCATGTGCTGGTTTCACCTGGGGACAGACAGACTAAGAGAGAGGGTCTCTATAGGAGAACTTCCTCTGTGAGTTGATGGGACTAATTGAAGGCTGGTTTGGTTATTGACAGCCTGAGGAACTAATTGGAAAAAGTTAGTTTGCTCTGTGAACACACATTTTGAGGGCAGTAACCCAGAAAAGAGCTCTCTTTCTCTTCCGGCAGCAGTGCAGGTAACACCAGCCCGGCCTGGCTGCACTGCGGGCCTGCAGGCCTGGCAGGGGGCAGGGCCGGGCCCCTGTCTGGGGAAATGGCATGGCCCAGCAGGGAGGAGAGGTGGCCATGGGCAGGGCATGGCCCCTGTCTGGGGAGCTGGCATGGCCCAGCAGGGAGAGGCGTGGCCATGGGTAGGGCATGGCTCCCTGTCTGGGGAAATGGCATGGCCCAGCAGGGAGAGGGGTGGCCATGGGCAGGGCAGGGCCCCTGTCTGGGGAGCTGGCATGGCCCAGCAGGGAGAAGAGGTGGCCATGGGCAGGGCAGGGCCCCTGTCTGGGGAGCTGGCATGGCCCAGCAGGGAGAGGGGTGGCCATGGCAGTGGCTGCTGCTGCTGAGCCTAGGGAGGCTGATTGAGATCCCAGCTATTCCCTTCTCCTCTCCCTTTCCAGCGTGGCATGAGGTTTTGAGTTTCTGGTACAACTCCACCATTGAAGCCTTGTATTCCCGTCTAAAATCTTAACTCTTTTAATGCTCAGATAAGACTTGCAGACTTTTCAGTCTTTCCCGGAGTGAGAAGGGAAAAAAGAATAGAAGAGCTAAGTTTCTTTAAATAAAAAGAGAATGAGAAGATGCTATGAAAGTTCACTGAAAATGTTTTTGTACGTTGTAGAGATGAACTGATATTCCACTGAATATTTTTATAAACCACGGAGAAACACATGGTGGGGTTGGAGTTGATAAATTTGATAAATTGTTGGCCAAAAGCACTTGGGTTAAAGATCCTTTGCGCCAAGGAGAAAAGGGGATCTCTGTTTCTGGGGATGAAGCATGAACAGAGAGAAAGACAGATGAAGAGAATTTTTGGTTTGGAACAGCTCATTCTTAAAAGTAAATACCCCATGAGTTTAACATGGCCCATAAGCACAGCTTTGGGAAAGCTGTGAAAGTGGGAGGAGCCTCACAATTTGTAAGTTCTTTTCTCGGGTGGATGCAAATCATGAAAAGTGAAGCCACGAGAGAACTGGTTTTTTTCTCTCCTTGTGGAAAAGTCCCTATGGCCTGACAAGAGGAAACTTCTCTCTCTAAAGTAAACTGAAAACAACTATTTAAGTTAAGAACTGACTGAAGTAGTTTTTTATATGTTTGTTTTGTTGTTATGAAGGAATAGAAAGAGGGAGAAGGGAGTGGTCTGAAAATCTTATTCTGAATTTGTTTCTTTCTTTCTTTGTGTAGTTAATAAATTTCTTTTTTATACCCTTTTAAGTTTTAGGCCTGCCTTACTCTTTTGCTTCTGGCTCTGTCTCACAACAGAAAAAATAATATATTTAAATTGACAAGTCAAAACTATAACATTATTTAGTGCATTGGCCGGGAAATTCAAATTAAACCAAAACACCTGGGTAGCAATGCTGACTGTTCAGATATAATATCCAAACATCAATTTATTTTTACTTGCAAGCCTTTGATCACAGTTTGAAAGTTCAGGGTTGTTTTTTAGGGTGGCTTTTTATTTGGTTTGTCTTTTCTCTTTTAAGGAACAATAAAAATGGTAAATGTCTACTTTCTGTAGACATCTAACACTCAAACAAGGTCAAAAAGTTCCCAATCCAGTGTCCCTTGGGACATTCAGCGTAAGCCCCTGGGCTGTATCAAGCACAGCACAGCCAAGGGAAGGGATTACTCCCTTTCTTCAGCTATCATTAAACCATATGCAATTTTGGCCCCCCTCAGGAAAATAAATATGTTTATAAACTTCAGAAAATCCAGGGGAGGGTCCCAAAGACAGCAGAGGCTGAGGGACCCGGGCTCCAAGACAAGACAGTTTTGTAGTTGCTTCACAGCAGCCTCCTGACCTAAGGGGAGGTTATAGAAAAGACAGCACCAGGCTCTTTACAATGACTGAAAAGAGAAGTTGGGGGGATATAAGAGATGAAGGGAAATAAATGAAATGAAATCCCAATGATTGTGATATTAACTAAGCACCAGAAGAAGCTGTAGACCTCCATCCTCATAGATTTTCAACACCCAGGAGGAAAAAGCCCTGAGCAATCACAGTTAAATTCAGTGATGCATTGAGCTGAAGATTGGAGAGGAGATCTCCCACAGTTCCTCCCAGCCTGAGATGCTGTGAGGAGGGAAAAAGAAAGACTGCCCAATGCCCCCCTCCCATAATCACCCCAATAACCTGGGGCAGGGGTTGGCGGGGGCGTGGCCAACCTCAACTGCTTCAAAAGAATGCACGAGAAACCCAAACCAAACAACTATGGAATTACTCGCCCCACAAGAGAACATTATTCTTTCTCCTCAAAACAGAGGCTCACTCCAGTGACTTGGCTAGCTCATTCTTTATGTTGTTGTCTTTTTTAAAACAACTGCTATATTCTCATTTATGAGTATTTCAATGACAACAAACATGCATTAATTATGCAGGCAGGATGCTCTGGTAATGAGACCTCCTTGCTCCTTCCAGTTTGCAATATTGTCTAGCATTGGAACAATCTTACTGCTATTCCATTCCAAGAGCAACAGGAAAGAGCGAACTCCACGGGGGGAAGAAACAAATGGAACTCCCCCAAATACAGTAAATACAGGCAGGAAATAACCTGATATTCTTCTTCTGCAATTCTAGCAACTCAAACTGCTTCATCCTCTACTAATGACCACTTGGGACCTTCTGCCATTTCCCTACTGTTGCCAGTATGGCTCACCCAGAAGCCAAGTTGTAGGAAACAAGATTTGTGGATTGCCTCTGTTTTAACCCTTCTCTAAAGGGAGGGGTGAACTTAAATTATTAGGTCAACCCTGATTTCTTCCCTCCAAACAGCACAGTGGGATTGTCTTACACCCCTCAGTCTGTCTACATGCTATGATAAAAACGTAGGCATCAGGAGAGGCTTATTGAGGCTGCCAAAAGTTGACAGTGGCTTATTTCGCACAAAGTTTTTGTATCTCTAAGCAATTTATGCCTAAAATCACTGTAAGGATCATTTTTTAAACACACATGAGTATGTTTACTTATGCTTTCAGCAAATTAACAAGGAAAATATTTGTCAAGATCTTCAAGCAACTGTGAAGCTTTACATGCAGATGGCAATGAAAAGCTGCAAGAAACAGGCCATGTTTATGTACACTAACAGCATCATGAGGGAGCTCATTCACTCAGTTCAATAAAAACAAATGGCTAACAAATTAAACACTACAAGGTTAGAGAACATGTAACAACAAAAGTTTATATACCGGTTTGTAAGAAGCATAGTGAAAATCATGAACTATAGAGATTCCAGTTGAAACATATTTTCACAAATAGATACAGTGTCACACTGGTTTGTTGGAAGGTGTTGCCCAATTATACTCTGAAATGATGGAAGAAAGGCGTAAACTTGATTATCTTTACCAGATGCTTTGTTTTTAAGAACCTAGCAAAGACACTTTATTTAAAGCAAATTTTTTAAAAGCTGGTTATTAATTTCCTTACAATTTTGAGAAAATAAGCTATGGAAGTTGTAGTTTTTGTTTACATAGCACTATACTGCAAATACACATGCCCCACATTTACCTAACAAACAAGAGATTTGGATCATACTTCACAGATCTTTATTCTCCAGATTACAGTTATTTGACATGTTAAATGTCTAGACAAGAGAGAAGGAGGAGGAGGAGGAAGGAGAAGAATCAAAACGACTATGCAGCTTTTCTAGCTGATGGTACAGTTATCACAACAGAATTTATTTGGCCAAAAGCACTACAACCTGAAGAAAACAATTCTATTATTTAGCATTCAGAAAAGGCATAAATATTTCTCTATGACTTTCTATGTAGAGATACACAATTACTGTCCTGAAAGAAAATGTTGATGGTGTCAATGACTCATGCAAAACCAAAGAAAATAATTACAATTCTATGGTTGCAACTGGAAGAGCCCATCAAAATACATGCACCAGAAAGTCTGGTCTCTGACAAAGTTTTGAAGTGTTAAAACATTTCTTTTAACTTGTTGTTTTGTAGAAGTGTGTAAGTATGTAACTGTGTCAAAAAAACAGTGTTATTAAGGAATGTAATAGAACAGGTTTTTAAAATTCTAAGCATGGAGTGAAGGAGCAATGAACTGAAATATGTTTTTGAATACTGCTTTAAACAATACTGTCATAGATGACAACATGAGCTAATATTTATTTATGGTTGTAAAAGTTTTCTACATACATCAGGATTTGTGGAGACAAATTTCCCTCACTTTCCTTTGGCTTATGAATTAATCTATTCTCAGTGACCAGGAAACTGCAATTCTGAAAGATGTTGTAAAAAGCTACAAATATAACTAGGAAAGAAAAGCACAACACAAACAGACATAGCCTCTATGCAACCATTTTGCATGTTCCAGACATTTCCCAATATAGGAGAATGTAATAAAATGAAATATAGAGTGTCACTGAACTTGCTTGCTAGATTTAATTGACAAATCAACACCATCAGAGATGCGTAATTCTGTAATCAACATCACCTTTTACAGCTGGAGATTTATCAGTTTGGATAAAGGCCTACTACCAAACTGCAAAAATGGGGGAGGTTACACTAGCTACCTAGCATGTTTCACTGATCATTCCTTTCCGAGGCTTTGCAATCTCAGTCTGCACCTAAAACAAGCTAAAGTTAACATACATGCAACCTGGAATATATGGCTGCTAGCAAAAGAAGTTTAGTGTTCCTCAAAATACCTAGGAGCTAACTTCTTTTAGAGCACATCTTTTAACAAAACAAAACAAAAACAAACAGCACACAGTTTATTGAGTGGCATTAGCACAACTAGGAAAAAGACAGCACTTGTTCTTGCTTAGCATCTCTAACCACACAGTGTTTGGCATGCTTCAGCCCAATAGCAGTCAAGAACACACCCCCTTGACTGTTTAGGAAATCATTTCCAGTCACCTATGCAACTTCTGATCAAGGGACAGAACTGATCCCCACTTGAATACCCGCCTGGTACTTCAGTTTTAACTTATGGCTCTGTCAAGCTATATTAACTAATTAGCGGCTCAGAAACAGTAGACAGAGTATGTAATGTCTGGGGTCCCAGGCTATAGAATATTTTGCCCAAAACAGAGTGATTAGTGTATCACTCACAAACACACAGTCACTTTAAGTTTTAATTCCTTTATAAAACACCTTCCAAATGTAAGGCTACCAGAATGAACTCAGAGAAGAGCTACACTGCGCTGTCTATATAAGTTGTAAAGATATCCCGTCCTGAAACTCTTTTTTATGGGGAAGGCAGATTTACATAATCTTCATCCCTTTCTCTTCAGAACTGGACAATTGATAGGAAACTCTATGCTGTTAATTTCTACAGTTAATCTTAATGGTTGATTTTATGCTTGCAAATGTTATTCTAAAGTGTTAGAGTAAATAGAACATTGCACTGTTGTTGATTTAAGTGATTATACATACCTTCTCCCATCCAAAGGATTATTTACTAAGGCAACAAACTCAAAATGAATTAAAAAGTACTCCTTTATATTCATGGTGGAATTCACCCATGGAATTCATTGCCACAGGATATTATCAAAGCTAACACTGCAGCTCAGAATTAATAATATAAAAGAAACTAAAATACAGAATAGCAACCTTAATGTGACATTCAGGTTTTACAACTGACTACTTAATATAGGAAATAGACAGGTAAGACCCTCAGGAAAAGAGAAGTGCATTAATACAACCACATCCTGAACATAATGCATAAAGGGATATACTTCTAACAAACACACCAAAACAGCTGATTTATCTGACAAAAAAACTCCCAGTATACCAGTTTCTCTCAGTAAAAGAATGAGAAGGCGGCTCCCTTGCTCATATTCCTGGCAGCAAAAACTGCACTCTCTCTGAAAACTTCTTATCTACACATTACCAGCTTCTGACCCGCTTAGTTTCAATGACCTGTCAAGATGACAGAATGAAGATCTGTGATCACCACTAAAGTAATGCTACAGAAAACTTTTACCCTAGAAAACAAATCTGGATTGATTTAGTTACAAATATTGATCAATCTGCTGCAGTACAGTAAAAAAAATTATACAGCCTCCTACTAGCAAATCATGCTTAAAGTATCTTTAGAACTGCATAAAGATATTAGAAAGGTGAGTAAAATCTACTGACTACACAGACTTTTTCACTAATTAGATCTTGCTAACTTCATTCTTCACAAGGGAAACTAAACAATGCTACAGTCTAACACATGGAAGTAGTAACTGATGTTCCTCAAGCAAAACATCATCCTCAAAAAAAGACACCACAGCTTCACAACAGCTATCATTTCAAAGTGAAAAGACATGAAGAGAAGAAAATGTGGAGTGTAAATACACCCATAGAAAAGATTTTACTGTTCTGATGTAACTGATGTAACTGATGTTCCTCAAGCAAAACATCATCCTCAAAAAAAGACACCACAGCTTCACAACAGCTATCATTTCAAAGTGAAAAGACATGAAGAGAAGAAAATGTGGAGTGTAAACACACCCGTAGAAAAGACTTTACTGTTCTGAAGGAGGACGGAATTTGGTGTCCCTTTCAGATACAATTCTTTGGATGATACTTCCTTCCAAGAGTCCTTTCAGCAACACCAGCCACTCTGAAGTTTTTCATCTTTTGCCAGCATTTGTAAGTCTGCTACTCCAACAAATGTGCTGGTAAAGATGAAACACAAAATTATTTTAGTGTGTAAGTGGTTAAAACTGTTGATCTCTGTCCCCCTGCCTATTGTGTATCAATAGGTATTGATGTATTGTTGTTGTTTCTTGCATTTTTGGACTTTTAGCAAATACCTGAAACAAAAAAGCACCATAGCTATACACATACAATATGCACTATTAGTATTGCAATACTAATACAGATGCAATAATAGTATCATTCTCTTCCCTGATCTCCATCAGAAACATCCACCAAAAAATGAGTTATCACCAAATATACAACCAAATACACACAGGTCTGTCATTTCATGTTTTGCTTTAACTGCTCTGATTTTAAACAAACAAACAAAATATGGCTCAGTGTTGTACCTGCAATTTAGAAGACAGGTAACTTCATGCATGACATGATTCGCATGAGTTCCAGCACAACAAATAAAGGATTCAAATGTTTTCCAGTTCTGACAGTCACCAGGCAAACTGCCCACTTTCTTCAAGTAACTCTCACCAGTCAGCTGTCTCCCACTGATTTCCATTGCCATATTCAACACTATCTGTGGAACAAGTTACACACTAGGTAACAAGAGTTAGGTAAGCCCTAACCCTTGCAAACTTACAGGTTCTGGTTTTAGTTCATTTAGTAATTAAGTGGATTCAAACCACTTAACAGAATGGTTGGGATAAATAAGTAGAGAAGGTAAGAACTTATGGAGAGAAGTTTTATTCCTATTTTTTGTGGGATTCATCTTTAAGTGGTTTTCCAGCCTGAGCTCTAGGGAAGAAGAGGCAGTCAACCAGAGATAGCTGTTACACAAGAGAGAGGGAGCACTGTACTTGCAGCAGACTGCTGCCTCCCCACTCTCCCAAAAACTCTTTCCTCTGGAAATTGACCATAGGTGGAAGCCACAGAGATTGCAATGACATTTTGTGCACAAGAACATCTAAGCCTATGCCTACAAGCCTGGAAAATGTTGCTCCTGCAAGGCTGTCTATATATTGCTCCCACTTGACACCTTTCATCTGCTCCCATTGGACAAGACAAAAGTTCCTGTAATCAAAGAAGCCAGGTAAAATAATTTAAATCATTTCAATGGGGAAGGAAAGCTTCCATTTTAGCTGGTTTAGGATCTCTTGTGCAAACTGATATCCAAGTTAACTTTTTTTTCAGCATGCTGTCCACTAACGGTTCCTAGAGTTTTTGTTGCTGTAACTAATTCTTTTATGAGTGTTCTGGGACAATAGCAGAGTTTTAGAATGCAGTGGGAAGTCTATGTGAATTTTATCATGCTGGTCCCTATCATTCTCTTGGTACATCATAATAAGTATTCCCCAATGTCACCATTATGACAAAAAAACCCCATCAGTCTGTTCTTTGCCTTCTTTTCAGTAACTGACCAATTTTAGAGCATAATAAGTACAACTTCTACAGGAAGTTTATTTCAACCTTAAAAATACTTCACAACTTTTCAATATGTACATATACACTGTCACATGCAATGCCACTACACAAAATGCTCTCTAGTCTGAGCAGTCCTGCATCACAACTTGCTATGTCATCACCATGACATCACCTGCAGAGACAGGCACATAAAAATTATTCAGACACCTATAAACTGCAATAAAATGTCATATTCTATGACCATTTCTTGAACAGCCACCTCCAGTGAAATCAATGAAAAGCACAAAATAAATAATAATCCAAGCACAGCGTGGTTTGCTGCCTCCACAGGCTTGCCTTAGTATTACAGTTGTGCAATTTATTATCTCTATAGGAAATGTGAGTAGCAATAACTCAAAGCAGCAAAATACATAGGGAGGTAATGGATTCTGAAATACACTTCAAACATGTAAATTAAGAAGCATTTTAGTATCTGGTAATGTAGTAATTCAGGTATTTCCCCTTCAAAATTTTCATCAATATTTGTTAATTTGGGGATAAAAGATCACCCAAGCATCCTAGACTCTACCTTTTCCTTCTAAGGCAGAACACAGACCTCATTTCCTCTGAGGCACTTCCAGCACGTGAATATATGTGTTTTTGAAAATACTGTAATGATTTAAGAAATATTCTCTGTAACATAGTGTTCATATCATGAAGAGATGCTAGTTCTAACTAATTCAGTATCATTCTCATGAGTACTGACTGCCAAAAGGAGAAATAAAAGAAAAAAAAAAAGATAAGAAAAAGAATTCCTGATATTTACCAGGAGTTTAAATATTTGGCTCAAAGAAAGTCTTGAGAATTTCCAAATAATATCTGAACTCTGTCAGCAAAAAAATTATAAAGTATTTTCTTTTTACCTGCCACTGCTTACAAAACACTGATACCTGCACTCAACCCCTCAGAAAACCCCAAACTTTCTAGAAGCTTCTAAAACTCTTAGTTCATCTGGGTCAAAATTCAAGAGTTCAGAAAGCAAGTGTAACTTCTGGGAGGCACTTGGCCCAGGCAACTACCTCACTGAAACACATTTGCTGATAATACACAATCCAAGAGTCTCAGTCAAAACCCAGAGAAAACCATTCTCTAGAAAAATGTTCGAAGCTTTTTTATTCCCCCAGCACCCATTTGAAAATAACCATATTCTGCTTAAGAGAAAACTAATGAATTGTGTGTGAACTAAAACAACTGGAAGCAATATAATTAAAAACTGTTATTGAGTAAGCCAGCTTTGTGGTTCAAGTCTCTATAAACCAAAGAAAGCAATTACCAAAAGATTGCTCATATGCCTTACTTCGACACAAAAAATCACTTCTTGCATTTTTCAAGTATATATGAGTAACAAAAAAGACAGGCTCACACCAAGGCTCAAGCTTTAAAAGACAAAAAGCCCACTTTCCACCACCAGCGCCAAAAGCTCTCTCTCCTCTATTTTGTTATTTGTTTTTTAGCATTGTACTACTACAGTACAGAAAAACTATCACACTGTAGTAATCACACTAAAAAAAAAGTAAATCCAGTAAAGTACCCAGCTGCCAGTGTATTACAGAACACACTACTTTATTTGCAATAAGTTTCACATTACTCTAAGTTACTGTTTAAACTCTAGAATCACATTGGACTGAACATAAGATTTTTTATCATGAAAATAATGTGAGAGGATCAACCTTGAAGTCATAAGCCTACAATCAGCTTTTCAATTTCCAATGCCTTTCATTTTGTGCATGTTAAATTTCCTGTCTTCATCAGACACTCAGGATGCATCATTCTTGAGCTTTAAATGGAAACATCTAGGCTTACCTGCACAAGATTAGACTCTTCAGTGCTACAGATCTGATCCTAAAAATTCTTACAAGGAATTGTGTTTTCTCAGTTACGTGATACATGATCAGTGCTTGAAAAGTAATTCATCCCAGCAAATTGACATTTTTTTCATAAATGCAAAACTAGCATTAGTGTTTCTTTAAAAAGTATGTAAGCTTAAGGTGTTTAAGTTATTAAGACTTAAAGCATTAACCATTTTAATAGTATTTAAGGAATCCTTTTTCAGCTTTGCAGATGTGTTATTTTTAATGAGTTTGCCACAGCTGCCATTGCCCTCCACCTGGTCAGGGCTCTCCAACCTCGTTACTTTCTAGTCTGAGAAACAAAAAAGCAAATTATACCATGATCAGAAACTGAAGTAATTGAGCATTTTAAAAATCACACACAATGAATTCTGAACCAAACGAACCACTCCGTATTTCCACCCTTTTGGCAGTGCCAGACACATTCACTGCCCAGACAGGGGCAGGAGACACAAGAGCATCAGTCTCACAGTGAGTCCTTGTGGCGGCTTTCAGCTGCGGATGTAACCTCACCGTAAGTCATACAAAAAAAACATCACTCTAAAAAGCCTTTTCCAGAAGCCTGTGAAACACTTCCTTGATGCTGTGGAAAGGAAGAGAACACCGGCTCAGGGATAACTCAGGTACAGACACAAGGTAAGCACAAGAGTGAAGCAAGCTGGACCGTGTTTCACCCTAGTGAGAGCTCTGCTAAGAGCTTGTAAAGGGAAAAAAAAAATAACACCTATAGTAAACTAAGGTAAGAGAAAAGTTGTTTGTCTCTTTACCAATTCCTCTCTCAAATCCAACTGAACAAAATCGCTAGGTCCAAACCCAAAAGTTCTGCAGTGGGATTTCTTTTTCATACTCAAGACGGGAAGTACCTCTTTCAGGTTTTACATTTCAATTAATCCTCAGATGAGTAAGATTTATGAGCATAAGCAATTCATGACAACATCAGTTCTCATCTTTGGAGGTATTACTGCAATGCGAAATTACTTCTGCATTACCAAATATCGGGAGTAAGGACAGCAGAAACATTTTATCTGAACTTGTTTTGATACAAAGAGTCTGACAAGAGACAGACTGAGCACCTGACAGAACAATACCCCTCCTATTTTAATACCACAGCAAGATATATTATTAGAGTAATACTAAAAAAAATCACCTAAACACCAGTTCTTTTCTAGAATCCTTTCTTCTCCCTGTGTGTCTTTCCAGTAAATTCATCCTCATACTTCAATGATCTTTCATAAATTTAAAGAAAATATGGGGCCCAGCTGATTCCAAACAGGGAGTTAGCTCTATGGCTAACACTGGCATTGAAAGACCTGCCTGACATCCCCACCTTTGAGAGCTTTGAGGGCATCCCACCACCTGCCCCGTGCATTACCACCCAGCTCCTCCACACGCAGCGTTCCTCCACACCAGCCACCAAGGCACAGACACCTGGTTGCACAGGGACAGCCTTAAAGCCCCTCATCTGCTGCCATGGATCAGTGGAACTGTGCCTTTCCCAGCACCAACGGTGGCCATTCAAGCCTAGAGCTGGGCACCTGCAGGGAGGCCACGGGCTGTGGACGGAGCAGAAGGCGGGTGCAGATGCCCGTGATGGTCTGAAAAGCTGCCTCCATCTCATCCCTCGTACAACCGTGCTAACAGCATCCACCACACGGCCTCAGGCAAAGCGACGGGGGAAAAGTGCATTTTCACTCCCAGGCCGCGAAAGCAGGAGGGCTGCACACCGCGAGGCACCAGGGAGCGCCCTGGGTCCCGCATGCGGGCTGAGGATGGGATCCGCGTCCTCCTTCCCAGAGGAGAAGTCGGAGGCAGGGGAGGGCACCTGGAGCCAGAGTGTGGGGCAGCTCCCAGGCAGGGTGGAGGGAAAGATGCTGAAATAGAGAAGCGCTGGCCGGGCCACCATGGGGTCAGTCAAGGGCAAAGCCCGGGGAAGGATGCGTGTTTCGGGGGCCGCTGGGCAGCCCGGTCCTGGAGGGACGGCGAGGCCGCATGGAGAATGGGAGTCGCTCCCGGCAGTCCCGGCGCCCGCTCCGTGCGGCCGGGAAGGGGCTGGCGGCAGCCCGGGACCAGCCCGAGAGCCCCGCGGCTGCCGCGCAAGGCACGGCCAGCACCGCTCCGCCGCCCGCGGAGGATGCGCGACGCGGGACTGACCATCGACGGGTTTCTCTCTGCACCGTGCTATTCCCGGCCCCCATTCCCCTGCTCCCGGCCCGCAGCCCTCCACCGCCCCGGCGGGCACCAGCCCCGACCGAGCTTCCCGCCGCAACCGCGGCTTTCGAGGCCACCCCGTCGTCCTGCGATCTAACAGGCAATCGGGACTTATCCAGGGTTTTTCCAAATTGTGCGGAGGGTACGGATTAATATTAACATATTCACCCATGGATGGACACCGCGGTTCTCCATCCAAAAATAATTAGTTTCTTGGATGGCCACCTACTAAGTAACGCGATTTAATAAACTGAAATTTCTCTCCCTCAAAGTAAGGAAAATCTGCCTCCTGAAAACCTCCGTAAATCTGAGAATTGCTCCTTCTGAAAGACGCTCACTCTTCCCTTTACAAAGTACCCCCGAAACCCTAACACGGCGGCTGAACCAGCCTGCCTGGAGGGCAAACCCTGAATCCTCCTCTCTCCCACGCCTTGCCCGAGGATGCGGGAAGATGCGGGACTCGAGAACCAGCGGCAGCTGTTCCGAGCGAAAAGCCGCGGAGCCCCGCACACCAACGGCGACAAAAATTAATAACAACAATAAACATATAAGAAATTAGGAGCGAGTTACGAAGTTTAAAGTTTCTTGGAAGAAATAGCGGAACGGGGGAGATGCCACGAGGAAGGAGAGCGGAGCATCCCCCAAGCCGCCGGCCTCGGCGGGCAGCGACGGCGGTCCCACGGCCCCGGGACCCAGGGAAGGAGGAAGGGACGTACCGGCAGTCAAGCACACGGGCAGGAGCAGCCGGAAGGTGAGCCCGCACACCACCTCGCTGGCCATCGCGGCGGGCGGGGGTCGCGGCCGGCCGGCCGGAGAGCCGTCCCTTCTCTGCGCGCCACCGCCGCTCCTAGGGCCGCCCGTCAGCGGAGCCGCCGCGGCGGCGGAGCATCGCCCGTCCCCTGCTCGCCTCAGCCGCGCCGCCTCACG
>VZTT01072344.1:40548-64349 GCA_013400855.1 Buphagus erythrorhynchus
CAGAGCTGAGCTTGATCATTCCAGGGACAAGACAGGGAGATCTCCTTTCTGCCCCTCCCTTGATTCCTCCTCTCCCTTGTATTTACAAGTGTATCTGTGAAGGGAAAAATCTTTCCCCTTTTTCCATGTCTTCTATCTATTTGTAAAGTACCCACAGTGTAATAAATAAAAATTACTTTGCAGTGGTTGTCTTCTAGGCTGTTTTTCTCTCACAATTTCCCAAACCCGTATTAAAGTGACTTCTGCTTATTTGCAAACAGAGCACAGAACTAAAGCCAATGGAGGAGGATAGGAACTCTTTGGCTGGGATCAAATATTTTATTAAACATATGATGCATGTCTCTTTGCAGATGAAAACAGACTAGATAAGAGGAATGACCTTCAGTTTCTTGTTAAAGAAATGTTTTCCCTTACTCTCTCCTGTCTTTGCTTTGTTTTGAAGCTTCTTTCTTGCAAGAAAAGCTTGTACAAAGACAGTAAACAAATGGTTTGTACAGTTATTAAACCACTATTGTGGGGGAAGCGACAGTTCTCTTACTCAAAAATGTATGTGCAAAGTAGCCTAAAAATAGGAAGTGAAGCCCCCATGAACCATGATTGTTTTATACTTTCCCTGCATACAGACTGGAGTATTTAGTAAAACACAAGTCTCTAAGCTAATGCAGAGTTTTTAGGTGCCATCATTGACTGTTACCTGAGCATAAAAAAGGCACAAGAAGCATCCTCAAGGCTTGGAACCAATTTTTAGAAGCAAAGCATTGTTTAACGAACAAAGAGGGGCAGAAATAGTTACAGTCCTTTTGAGTCTGTGTGATATATGTGCCACCTTGACATCCCATAGCTAGGAGGCATGCACACCATCCATGACCTCTGCTGTCACACAGCCTATTCAAAAGTAGAGGCCAGAGTTTATACCAGTTTGCCCTCTTCTTCCCTTCCTACTTGTCTCATGCACCCAGCCACAGATCTCCAACCCAAAATGCAGGTGCCAACCATTAAAATACGCAGGTAGCATGTTTGAAGGGGTGGTGTCTTTATAACAAAGCTCAAATCCTAAGCAAAGAGTTCCATGCAGCTGTGTCTCTCCTGGATGAGCTGCTGGGATAAGGCTAAAAAGCTGTGGATTTGATGTGCTGGCTTTGGCTGGGGTAGAGTTAATTTTCTTCACAGTTGCTGGTATGGGGCCATGTTTTGGATTTGTAAGGAAAACAGTGTTGGTCACTCAGGGGTGTTTTAGTTATTGCTGAGCAGTGCTGACATAGAGTCAAAGTCTTTGCTGCTTCTCCTGCCACCTCACCAGTGAGAAGGCTGAGGGTGGGCAAGAATCTGGGAGAGGACACAGCCAGGACAGCTGACCCCAGCTGGCCACAGGGACATTCCATACCATATGGCATCATGCTTAGTATATAGAGCTGGGGGAAGGATAAGGAAGAGGTGTTTGTCTTTCCAAGTTACTGTTAAGTATAGTGGAGCCCTGCTGTCCTGGAGATGGCTGAACACCTGCCTGCCCATAGGATGCGCTGAAAAAATTCCTTGTTTTCCTTTGCTTGTGTGCATAGCTTTTTGCTTTACCTTTAAACTGTCTTTACCCCAACACATGGGCTTTCTCACTTTTTCCTTTCCAATTCTCTCATGCATCCCACCAGGGAGAATAAATGGGCATCAGGATGGTACTTCATTGCCAGCTGGGGTTAAACCATGGCACATAATCAACAGTCACTCTGTAAAGGACAGGCTCAGACTAGAGCTGCTGGATCCAGTGTTACAGAAAGAGTTACGTTTATATTCTTGATGCACTTGTATTCAGAGACCATCTAGTCAAGATCACAAGACAGAAATGGTTTAGCCTTGACATCATTGGCAATTCTAAAATTGAAAAGGGTTTGTTGTTTTTCTCTCTCCCTTAGAGAATTATGCTCAATATTTTCAAGGAACTGTCATTTCCTGTAAAATAATGTTTATGGTGGCAGGCTCTCAGTCTTTCTGGTAATTTATTTTCAGAACATTATTATTTATTGTAGCTGTTCATTGTTCTCTGGGTTTTTTTTTTTTTTTCTGGCTTTCAGCAGGACTGCCCCATGCCTTTCCAAACTGTGGAGATTTTACAGTGGAGTGCTTCAGAGTCATTTCAATCTATTTAAATGAATGCTGAAAATGCCATCAAACTTCAGTGCCCACTTGAAGGAGATTGTAAAATGAATGCCAAAGGAATAAGATGTCCATTTTCTCCTTCAAAAGCACTGGGAAACTCCATGCAACAGCCATGTTTGTTTAAACCAACATGATCTGGGAAACCACACTAGCTGTCTTTGAGTTTTCTGCTTTTCCTTAGATGTCCCAATAGCCACTCCACATCCTGATCACCATTAGGTCCATATAGATGGGTGGTGCTCAACCACATACATTCACCATGAAAAATAATATAAGGAGGATGCTGAAGATCTTGGCATGACATAATTCCTATTGTGTGGACATAGTTCTTATTCCTATTACTGGATCATTCAGTTCCACCTCTACCTCAAATCTTCTGAATAAACCTGCTGTCCAGTTGTAAATAGAAGGCAATCACACAGTATCAGAATTTAGAACTAGATCTAACTTTTCTTGAAGGAACTTACCTCAATATACTGCCCAGTTAATCCTGAACAGAAATCAATCACAAATTTGCTTCTGACAATAGGAAGCTGCCTCAGCATTTTCAAATCTTCTAGGCTGCAAAAGCAAAATTATTTGCCCCATTCACAGTCCTTGTTAGCAATGCACTTTCCACTGGCTGCAGAAAACTGTAAGAATTGCTTAGTGGAAAAGCACGTGCAATTGGCAGTGCAGGTTGTGGTCACTAAAAGGAAATCCCATGACAACAATGACTTTAGGGAACAGGTTATGGATTAAAGACATGAAAAGAAAGGAATGAAAGGCCCAAGTTCTGTTCCTTCCCCAGGAGGCAAAACGTCGACCATAAGCATATTGTGACTAATGACTAGTGGGGCTGAGACTCAGAGTGCATTGGGTCATGAAAGGTGCTGACAGCATCTCCCCAGAATGTGGAGTTAGAAAGAATATAGGTGTAATATTCTTCTAAGTTTTTACTAGGAAATGTGGAGACAGCAGGCAGTGTTCTCCCACTTCCCCTCTGCTCTCTCTCACAGACACTTCCTTTGTCTGTACCAGCTGGGTTATTAACAGAATATAGTTTTTATATCCACTTCTCCTCCCTTTGGGCTTTCTATACTTCTGGTCACAGAGAAGAAGGTAAATAAACCTTTTTAATTACATCGTCTGTCAGAATTTTTCCACACTCACCCAATCTATTAATTTTTTTTGTACTTCAAATTTGTTCTTAACCTCCTTCCCTTACACTTAGCCTTTTTCAGTTTGTATCTGAATGCACCAATAGAAAAAAGCACGACCCTTTCCCCACAGAAATCCAAAAATGGTTCTTGCAAGACTCTTTTTATGACAACATCAATTTTTCCCTTTCTGTAGAAAAACTAATACTTCTATAGACCTGAGAAACGGTCCAAAAGGGAAGATACTTACTGTTACCTTACAGCTGTGCAAAATATTGCAGTTTTCACTTCAGAGAACCAAATGTTTGGGTTTCTTGTCAGATGACTTTCACAGATATGTAAGAATATACTTCTTACTTTCCAAGTGGACTTTAAATGTAGCTACGTTTAAAGAGTTGGTACTCTACAGACCAAACTCTGACTACAGAATGGGGTATATTAGCTTCCAGGCTAGCATTACTTTAGCTTTTTGAGCTAAGTTGAATTGGTGCTGACGTGTGTACTGCTCTATGACTCTAGGAAAACAACTTTTCTAGCCTTGAGGCATCTTAAACACAGGGCATGGAGTCAACTGACATGAAAGAGTACAAAGACCATTTCTGTGCTACATAAGAAAAAAATTCCTTACTTGTAAGCACAGTGGTTCTGACACAAGGAAGATCAAATGGTAGCTCATTTCTAAATGTATATGCAAGCATATTTTCATTCATACCACCATTTCCTCTGCTTACCATTCCCTGAAACTACTTGGCCCTATTCTGTCAGACACTCATCCCTAGCTCTTCCACCCTTATCCATGGAGACCCAGGACTGTGGATTCCCTCTTCAGGCATATACAAAGAAAATCCTGTGCTACTACACTTGAAAATTCACTTTTCTGAACCCTTTTCCATGAAAACAGAGCAAGTAGCAAAGACAAGTAATTACCAAATGGAGATAGCCAGCGATTTAATGTCATCACCTCACACAGACAACCTGGACACTGAGAGAAGAATAATGTTTTGTGTGCTAGCAAAGTCTTGGAGAATGAGAAATGTAACAGATTTTTCAGCAGTGTGAAAGAACAGCTTTTTTTTTCTTTCAAAAAGAATTTGCAACCTTCTTGTAAAACTCTAAGAATATGTGTATTCTATTGAAATATACATTTCTCCTGTATGCATACAAATATATAGTAATAGTCTGAGAGAGTGATAACCTCTCCAGAGATTTTTGAATTCACCTTATGAAATGAGATTTTAATACTGCCAGCAGTGAGCAGGCCAACTATATTATGACTGCATTCAGATTCAGACAATTTCATGGTCCGTTCCTCCCTCCCTCCCTCCCTTTCTCCAGAAGAGGTAGTTCAGGTACAGAGCCAAGGACACTTCCCTCCTCCAGAAGCTCACTTTCAAAGTCCCATTCTTAGACAGACTGTGCTCCTACCTTCCTGCAAACACTCGTTCCTGTATCCAACAAAATTCTGCTTTTGGCTAAAAGCAGGAAGCAATGAAGGCTGAAATTGCCACCCTCTATCCTCCCCCCTTCCTCTATGTGCCTGCCCCTGCTCCCCAAAAGCCTCAAGAGAGGGAGGATAAAAGCAGGTCTAGGGACTGCAATGCTTTTTAGCAACGGCTTGTGAGACTGCTTTAGTTCCCCTGCCCAGAGATGCCTGGAAGAGTTGTATCACCATGAGTTTGAATCCTGTTTCAGCCTGTTATGAGTGAGTGCTTTCTATATGACCCTCTTGCTGTTCCACTCCAGTCTGGAGCGAGCAATGTGTGCAGGTGTGATCTCTGTTCTCAGCCTGAGCCCCAGCCCTGCTGCACCTTTCAAACCCTTTGCAGAAAGGAACTAAGAGATACACAATCACAGTGTGTTTCCCCTGGTGCTCAAAAGTCTGCACTGACAAGAAAAAAGATTGGTGAGATCAGGACATATTATTCAAGTCAAAATGAACTAATTAGACACAGATTTAACAAAATGTACAGCAGAAATGTGCACTTGATTTCCCTGACCTGATGTAGAGGCCTTCATTGTACTGCTGCTTGTGTTACCATCCTTAATCACGACGTCTGTGCTCCCATAAGACTTGGTGGAGTGGCTGGAGGGGGCCAGGCTGAAGCGATGGGGAGCCTGAGCACTCACTGCATCCTTTACCAGAAGCTGTTATACAGCAGCTATGGGCTCACCTGCAAGGGGGCTTTCTGGAATTGACAGTAACAGAGCAGAAACCAGCATGGATGTGGCAGCAAGAAGCGGGGCCACAATTGCCAATGAAACATAATTAATTCCCAGATATTGCCTCAAATACCACGTGGTAACACCAGTCATCCTAGTTCAGAGACAAGCCTGAAACATCCCACAGAGTGGCACAAAAGAAATCTTTTCAAGATGAAAACTGCACCCTTCTTAAAGCCTCCCTGACTTCTCCAAGGCCTTAGATATCTGCCATAACCATCACTGGCAGGCAGCACTGTTGCCATTGAGAACATTATCAACTAGGTCATTGTTGTGCCTATTGGAGCAGACTGTAGAGGACTCACTCAATTTTTGGCTTGAGACCCCGTCTTTTGGTGGAGGAGGAGAATAGGATTGAATAAAAATATCTTGGAAATGAACTGGCTGGAAAAGGAGAACCTTGTGGGAGGCAGGGAAGAGCTCATGCTCAGTGCTTGATTCTCCCCCTCCACTGAATGCTTTGACTGCACAGTCTGCCTGGTCAGGAATGAAATGCCTTCTCTGCCAGGCAGTTCAAGGGACATCCAGCTCACAGTCTGGCATTTCCAGGGTAAGAAGGCTGCAAGAGACCTTCTGCTACTTGAGTCCAATTTTAGAACAGAGGCACTGCTCCCCATCAGCATCACCAGGACACCTTTGGATTGTCAATAGGCAGGGTGATAAAACAGACTAACGCCTTGCTGCACTGACGCACATGAATTTCCATGGCCAGTAAAAGATCCTAATTTGAGGAATATTGATAACTATGTATCAACTCCTTTATGCTGAACCATCACCTGAAAGCAGATTTTTAAAGTAAATCAGGCATATTGGGGACTCAGCTGTCATAATTTGCTAGTATGTAAAAAACTTCACACAAACAACTTGGAGATTGTTACTGCTTTTTTTTGTGTTTTTTTTAATATCCTCGAGTGAACAATAGAACTGAAATAACAGGTAAATTTTTAAACAAAAAAAGCAACAAAAACTACAACTAAAAAAAATTTAAAAAAAAAAGGAAAACAACCTCATGTCTTATTTTATCTGGATCTTTCCAGAGGAAATGCTATAAATTGCACATGTTGCTATATAAGCATCTTATCAGTGACCACTGAAAAAATAGTCCTAAAGAGACAAATGGGTTTATTGCACACACTACTTTTCTGTGAGTATATGTATATGTTCTAAATTTATTTTCTTTATTATTATCAAATCAATAGCATTAAACCCTCAGGCATTAAGGTGAAAGCCAGAAATGAGAAAGGCGAGAGGAGAAAGAAATCCTGAAGTACCAAACTGAATGAGTGTAAGCTGCCAGGCAACACCCCTGACTGGCAACTCCCAGAAAAATGGTAGCTCTTTGCAGTGGTGAAATTTAACATGAAAGATGTTCTCGCACCTTAGAGATGCTGGAATAAGGAAAAAACTAGGGAGTCTGACTGGCCTGTCAAGACTGGTGGCTAGCAAGGAGATAAAACAGAAATGGAAAGAGACAAGAAAAGGATTTTGATCTCTCCTTGAGGCCGTTCTATGCAGCTTTTAGCCTGTGCTGAATAAATAATTCTTAAAAACAGATCTTCTGGGAACTCCAGTGCCTGGTTCTCAGCAGTACTCCCAGGCAAAGATTCAGTAGATGCTTACTGGGGGGAATCTGTCTTCTTAATGTGCATGGAAACACCCAGGGTACATCCATCCAGGTATCCTACAGCACTACATGATTCTGTGCAAATAGTTGCTAAGCAGGGAAATCTGCCTTCACTAAGCTGCACAGGGGTATAACAAAATAACACTTAAGGTCTGCACGATGCAGCTGCTGTAACAATTTGTGATCATATTTGGCTGTTCTCATCTTATTTTAAAAATTAGAAAGTTTTCTGGATTTACTCTCAGAGTGCAGACAGCCAGATGTGATTGTGTCTAAGGAGCCACATGCTGGGGAAATATGCACTCTTTCAACACATTGTAACAGCCTCCAGTTATCCCAGTTATCAGAGTGAATCAATATGGATTAAGGACCACCACCCACTCAGTCAGTGCAGAAGCACACACTAACCACATCCTTACAGGATAGCTTCAGTGCCATGTTGTTGAAGCTTATGTCAGAGCACTTTGCATCCTGAAATTCCCCAACTCCAGCTTCTCTTTTGAACTCACAAGTTGCAACTGAAACCAACAAAAAGCTCTATTAAACATTATCCTTACCTAATTGAATATATTAGTTGTGTATAGCAATTACCTTCTCCTTTTTACAGTATAGTAAAGCACTTATGGTATAATAAAATCTACCACACAGTGCTCAACAGCCCAGTGTGTTGAGCAATTCAGTTTTTAGTGCTTCATGTAGGCTAGGAATTGATTTTAATTGCCTGGCATAAATCACACAGTCCTACTGTAGAGACCCTTATTATTTCACAGACGGGGCTGGTTTTAATCCTGTATATTCTTGTGGAATAAGAGGCAAGCAGAACAAAAAGAAAATCACATTTCAGAAGTTTACTTCTGAAGAAGAGAGATTTGCTCTGAATTCAATGAAAATTTAAGAAATGCTCTGTACATGTCATGAGCACAGTAGTAAAGAAAACTGTACATCACCACTAAACCTCAGGCACTGCAATTGTTTCGTGACGTAAACCTTGACGAACTATGTGAGACTTAGAATTTGCAGTACAGATGGAAATTTGTTTTGCTTACACAACTATCTTTCACTCTGTTCCTAACATATCCACAAATTATATCTCCATGTATTTTGCATGCATGTTTGTATTTACAATGTATATGAGAGGGAAGCACTCTCTCATGAAGTTTGGACCTCATTTGTAGGTTTTCTGTTCCAACACAGTTGTCATTTGTCTTAGTAATAACTTAAGTAAAAAAAAAAACCTGAACCTAAAACTAAACCAAAACATCCTGTATTAAAAAGAAAAAAAAAGTGAGTGAGAGAGAAGAAAAAAAATAGCTGAAAATGTCTATTTAAAATTAAAATTGAAGTGGAAATGATCTGCACAGATTGTGAGCCATCATCTGATTAGTACATTAATGGTGATACCATCTTTTTTCTATACTACAAAATAGTTCCTGGGAACATATGAGCATTACAGGAAAGAGATTTGCATCTCATATCTTTAAACATCTAGATCACAGATTCAGGTCTAATCAATACTGATTTACCTTTTTGTGCAAATATCAGCCCTGAACACTCAGTATCTGCAGTATTAAAGCAAGTCCCCTTGGCATTGCAGTATTCTGATGTATCTATACTGTCTGTATGAGGAAAATGTAGATGAGCACTCAGATACCACAGGGAGGAGTTCAATGTTAGAGTTAAAAGCAATATTTGTGGTGATAGAAAGAGATAACTTATGTTTGATTTATTTACCAGATTTAAAATTTTCCAAGTTATACTTCAAGGCTCAAAAAGATTTTTTTATGTAGAGAGAAGAAACACCATTCATCTAAAAAATCTGAAATAATTTGCAAAGCATACTGAAAAATCATTTACCTCTAATTAATCCCATTAACATACCCCTTCTGAAAATGTTTAATTATTGCTTTGAGCATTTTTGAAGACCTTTTAAATTCATTATTGGACTATCAGCTGCATATTTATCAAATCTGGACAGGCTAGGTCATCATTCATGGAACCAATTTATACAAGGGCAAGTTAACCACCACATGTAAACTGGCTTTTAAAGTTCACAGTGCTGTTATAAAGGTCATGGTGATACTTAGTGAAAATTGAATCATACATAAGTCGATACAAAAAGACATATTGTCTTCCTTCAATAAGGACCTTTAATGCTATGCCAGTTTACTTACCATCAAACTTTGCAAAGTCAGCAACCTAATAAAGAATTTAGTATTTATGGGCCCTTTAATTCAGCATAGAAAAAATAGTTAGAAAGTGACAGACTAATAGGCCAATTATCTGAGGAATATTTTGTTTATTTGGCAGAAATTACAAGGAGATGCATAATAAAAATACCTTCAGTAACCAATTTACTCCTACATTAAAATAAACTCATTCACGACTACTGTGCTACAGAAAGTACCATTAAAATGTTCAAAGTTCTTCCCTGATGCCAAACAAAAACTCTTAACCAAGGCAATATACAATATTAATATTGTTTTATGGTCAATTTATGTCTAGACACAAGCAATAAGAGGTGGAAGAATACTACAGAAATTACAGCTTTTATGCAGGAAACAGGAACAAAGCCCCAAAGGATCTGTCTTACTCCAGATTTAGAAATTATTATTTTTTCCGTATTAGGTATGGGTCTAAAATATTAGCTGTTTTCTTTGCATGAGTGAACTCTGGAGAGGGAATAGTCTGACATTTTTTTATTAAAAAATACTTAAATAAAATTTTGCTTTTTTTTATTTAGCTGACATAAATTAATTGTACTGTGCTTCTTACTGGCTAACAAATGGACTTCATGAAACTAACTAGAAGTGTCCACAGACTGACTAATGACACAATGTAAAAGATCACAAACATCACATACTTTAGAAATTTAGGTTCTGTTCAAAATTAAAGAAGTGCAAGCCACTATGTTTCTAAAGCAATAAAAATAATGGTATCCCCATATTTTGTGATTTCACAAGCCTTGGCATGAGACATGAAAGACAGTTTAAGCCCTGTTTTTTAATTTGGGGTACTTTATAAAGAGCATTTTTGCATTTATAATCATAGGAAGGCATTCTAGTTCTAGTATGAAATAAAATAATAAAATGCCAATGTATAGTTCACATATAATTAATCCTAGACATTATCCCCTCTGAGCATTGACTTTACTAAAAATAAAATAGATAAGGAGGTAGTAACTTAGCACAATTTCCTTAATAGGTCATGGGAAAAATGTTATTAGAGAACAATATTCTTACGATTTTCTGAAATGACTAGTGTCTCTAAATGTCCTAATTTGGGTCATCACTATTTAGGCATAAGGATTTTCATTGTTAGAAAATGGACTATTCCATTTCTAAAATCAAGTTTCTTCATGATACAAGAAACTGAACTTTTGGAAATTACGACACTCATATCACTTTCAAAGTTCTTGGCTGGAATTTTAGTTTGAGTTAGGAAAAGAAAGAAAAAATATGAACTAATTTCTGTGGCCACTGTGTAACCTTTGGACTTCTTTAAACCTAGCTTCTGCTCATGTACAAGATTCCAGGAAACCAAGATATTTTGTTCCTAACAGATAACAGTAAATTCTTATTTAAACGAGTTATTTGTTTTCCTCCATGAACTCAAATTTTGGATCAGTTGCTGAGACATGGTGACCAGTGCTGTCCTGTCCAACTCATGCTCCTGGAACTGTCAGTCTCAAGAATAGTGTTTGCTTAAAGGAAATATAAATAAAAATAACATACAAGTGTAAAGAAAATGGTAATACTAAATTTGTCTGATTTTTACAGTGGAAC
Source organism: Buphagus erythrorhynchus (assembly GCA_013400855.1). NCBI lineage: Eukaryota > Metazoa > Chordata > Aves > Passeriformes > Sturnidae > Buphagus > Buphagus erythrorhynchus. The sequence continues at coordinate 51,465 of VZTT01072344.1, forward strand.
TTTCCAATTACCAAAGAAAATTCCAGCAGATAGAAAACTGCACAATGTCAGAGTTTTGTTTTTTCATTTATGTTTAATGGAGAAGATTAAAGGAATTATTCTTGTGGTAGTTGAATCAAGATATCCTTTTATTGAAATATAATTGTAGGTATAATGTACAGCAAGTCAGACTGCTAAAGTAATCCCACACTAAAACAGTGGTTTGATAGCTTTCTCTCCTGCTTTTATGAGTTTGCAATGAAGTAATTTTTTTATGAGGCAACAGAGACACACTTTAACTATTCTACAAGATGCTTCCTAGGTGGGACAAATCATTTATGGATTTTCATTTCTCACAATGGCAGCTTTCTTACTGTCCATAAATCAGAGAATCATGTTGAAAGGAACTTGTGGAGATCATCTAGTCCAACTCACAGGATCAGGACTGGATCTGATATGGATAATCACCTGTTAAAGTATTTTTATCTCAACCCATGAGTTTTCTCCCTCTGACCCTTATGATTCTCTCCCCCATCCCACCAAGGGAGAGTGAGTGAGCATCTATGTAGGACTTAGTTTCCAGACGAAGTCAAACCAAGATAGAAATTTATGGGCCAGCATTTAGGCATAGAAATTAATGCAATTTTCTTGAGAACTCATAGAAATTCAGTGGAATGAGTTAGAAAAATTTATGCAGAACCCTCCTGCTGAATACTATCAGTTATATATTGTGTCTTCAGTACAGCCACTGTCTTCCTTTTCCCTTGGCAAAATCTATGATTATGATATTCAACAAACAACTTAGGAATGTAGTGATTCACAAATACAGGTAAAATCACCAATATTTTGAAAAAATTTCATAAGAGTTAAACTCTTTAGGAGTATCACTCAGGGGTACTGAGTGATTTTCTAGAGTAAGTTTATATAGTTGTCAGTGAGGGGGAATGAGAAACAGGGCTGACATAGTCAGCTTCAGTGCACCAAAACTTCCAATAAACACACTCTTTGGTAACCTCCACTGCTGTAAAGGGCCCTCTTCATAGCACAGAAGGAATGTAGGTACTTTTATGTTGAATGACTGAAAAAAATGCAATTGTGAAGTAAAGGGTTTAGGAGGGAGGAAACAAAGAGATAAAGCAATACCTCTCACCAGTGCATTTTTACCTGCAAACACTTAATGAAGATCCCATGGGTGGATATCTCACAGAAATAAACTTAAAATATAGAACTGTTCAATGAAATTAGTTCAAGTGTGTCACATGAGAGCTACGGCAAGGACCACAGCTGCTTTCACAAAATAAGTGTGCAACAATTAAAAGCTGGCAGAAACGAGGACAGGGAAAGAGAAAATGCCTTGCAGTAACAGTTGTAAAGGTTTCATTCTTTTAGTGTCAGGCAGGCAGTTCTGCTTTTGCCTGGCAATGGGTGAAAGCAGAGCTCAGCTCTGCAAGTGTCTGCAAGTGTGTGCTGAGGGAGCACAGCCCTTGTCACCATGGGTGCTTTGGAGGCAGGGGAGCTGCGTGACTGCCGCCGAACGAGAGCAGCCCTCAGCAACGCAACTACTGTCGTGGCCAGAAACCAGGCAGGATCTTGGCAGGTTTCCCCATGCTACTCTGTCTTAAGTGCCTCATATGAAAGGGGTATTTTTTTACCAGGGAAAGACCAGCTCTGCCCACGTGCCTGATGAACTCGCAATTCCTTCAAAGAGGCTGTTGACACAGCTGCCAATTAATGCCATTTGTGATGTACACAAATGACTACAGAGTCTTTGCACAGGCCAAACAGCACGTGGACTTTCATTCATTACTGTCATAGGTTAAGTTTAAGCTGGTGACAGAGAACAGATGTGAGAGGTCCTTAAATCTTGAGCTTTTCCATCCAGTCTGGAAGTATTTCCAGGGATTTTTCTGAGGGCTATAGACCCAGTTTATACTGCATAAAAAATGATCAGAGTCACCAAAGGTCTGTGTTTTGACAATGTACAAGCAAAAGACACTCTTTCCTGAGCACCTTTGACATAACCTTCATCCAAATCCAAGTCTTGAGGTATTATTCTACCATACAGAAGCAGAAGGAAGACTGTCAGTGTCTGTATCTCTGCACTGATCAGCCTCTCCCCAGGATGAGAAGAAGATAATTACACAGAAACCTTAAGAACCTTTGTAATTTTTGTGTGAGTTCTCAAGAGACAAAGGAAAAGGAGATGGATCTTCCATCCTACTGAAATGCATGTGGCAGTGGCAGGCAGGACTAGTTTCATCCACTATTCCCACCTCAGAAGACCCAAATCCTTCTAGGATGCTACTCCCACATCCCCAGCTGACCCATGAGCACATTTACAGCCATGTTCTGGGGATGCACTTCCACAGCTGTAGCTATGCTTCAACATCAAATTCCCTCCCTCTGTGGCTCAGTGTTAATATGTGTCTGAATAGAGACATGAATTTCCTCTTGTTTCCTCCCTTAAATTGTGAATCCTCATATATTCATAAAGACATAAATAGTATAAGATCCAGAATACTATATTTACTATATAATACTATAAACCATTTAAATTGCATTTTACACTGAGAAAAATAATCCCACACTGACTAATTGCCCAGTTTCTTCATGTGTAGTATTCAGTAATTGCATGCACAGGGAGGTGATGCTATGTTGCTCTTTCAAAAATCTAGTAAGGATTAATGCAAACAGATCATCTCTGTTCCAAACAGTTGGACAACAGGTATCAATGTAAAACAGGAGAGACCTTGACCCACCAGGTGTCTACAACACAGTTCCAAATCTGTTTGCACTTCTGAACTCTGCAGCTGTTAATATCTCTCAACAATCATCTCATTAACTGCTTCTATGCACATCTGTATCTGACAGGCTCAATTCTCCTGAGCACTTGAAAAAACATACAAGATGCAGAGATATCATTAATAGGAATTCAGATGGTGATGCTGGTGTTTTTTTTCTTCATCAACATCAAGCATTTTCCTGGGAAAACAACATTTTCCAGCTGTTGGGATTCTACACACAGAAGCAGAAAAGGGAAGTAGGTGAAAACTAGTAAAAGCATACAGGAAAGTAGACTGTACCATTCTGTGGGTCACTTTCCAGGGTCATCTCATATATTTTCTGCTCCTAAGAAAACTTCTGGAGTAAAATATCTGAAAAAAGAAAGTCACAGAAAAATCAGGTCTAATAGAGAGAAACAGCCCACAATTTAAATCCTCTTCACTCTATTAAAGTACATTAGGGCTATTTCTGATGTTTTCTGGCTGTTTTGAAGATGAGGCCACTCACATCAGTGAATCTCTCCCTGATGCATTGATTTCATTTTACTTTGTCTCTTTTATTGGCAAACAGGTTAAAACTCATATTTACACATTAATTTCTAAGATCTTTGGCTCAGGCAAAATAATCTACATCTACAGAAAAATAAACAGCCAACAAATGGATTATAGAGCAGTTGCCAAAGGTTCAGACTCATTGTTGAATAATTTTTTCCTTTCACTTTGGATATCAGCCCATAGTACTGAAAATTTACAAGCCAAGTATAACCAATGAGCTTCACTTTGTCTATTCTATTGTAAGCACAGCAATGAAAACAAAAAAATAATGTTAGGCAAAATCAGCTTTCCATCTTACTTAAAATCCATAAATTGATTTTCATTGAATCACAGAATAATTTAAGTGGGGCGGGACCTCTGATCCAGCCCCCAGACCAAATCAAGGCCAGCTTCAAAGTTAGACCAGCTTTTCCAGTTCTTAGAGTCTCCACAGATGGAAATTACTCAGTCTCAGTGCAGTTCGCTTCAGTGTTTGATGACTCTCATTATTAAAAAAGAAAAAAAATCCTAATATCTATTTGGAATTTCTGTTTAGTCCATTGCCTCTTGTCCTTTCATTATGCACTTCCAAACAGTGTATGGTCTCAACTTCCTTATAACCAGACATTAGGTAACTGAAGGCAGCAATAAGATCCTCTCTTGGCCTTCCCTTTCTCAGACAGAAAAAATATTTCTCTCGGCAGCATTTCCTACATCAAATGCTCCAGCCCCAGCCATCCTGGTGGCCCTCTGCTGAACTCATTCCAGTGACTTAATGACTTTTTGCTACCATCTGTGCCTACTGTATCTTGGTACATTTCATAAACGCCGTCATCGAATGAGATGAAGTTTAGGTTTACTTGTGCAGGCAAATATGGTACTAACAGCAAATTAATGATCCAGCAGCAGACAGATATTTTGCAAACAAAATCTCAGTTCCCTTCCTTCCTACATGAGCCAGTACACTGTAGCACATCCAGTCCAGCAAGTGCCTTGAGAAGACCAGACACATCTCCAGTTCTGTGGCGATGTTTTATGTAAAGTGCACTAGCGTGCAAGAAGTCAGCTCTGTGGCTGAAAGCTTAGGTAAAAATATCACTTTATTATTAAATTATGGATTTCAACAAGCAGATGCCCCTCATAACATCACGTATCCCCAAAAAATGTGATGTCATAATGAGAAATACAGCAAAACTAAACCCCAGCAAGTAAGAACCTAGAGATGGTGCTGCAGGGAGAAATGTAGATGCATTTTGATTAAGCAGATGGCTACCTGTTATTGCTGTGTATGTAACATTTGCTAACAAATTAAAGACCAAATTAAAGACTCATTTGAAACTGCATATGAATCAGCTCTTCACTGATTGTGGAATGGCCTGCTAACACACCCCATCTAAATTCTGTAATTCATATTCCTCAGATAACACAACCTATGCAGTGCTGCTAATAAAATATACACATAGTTTTCTAATGTGGTCTGGCAATAGTTAAGCATTATAGTTGAACAATAGGTCAGTGTTGAGGTGACTGCAGTTTAGTTCTCTTTTGCCAGCTGTGGTATAGCAGTGACTAAAGACAAAGCAATTCCTGTGTATTAGGAACTTTGAGACCAGCTAGCAGAGCCAAATGGTGCAGTTAACCAAGGGATAACCTGCAAAAACAAAGGCATTTTTCATATTCTCATAGCTGTGGATCAAATATTGTCCCAAGGACTGCACTAAATATTTGTATTCACTTTTTAAGTCTGTTTGGCAATATTTTACATTAGTGAAAGACTGGATCCATCTATGTTGGATTAATTTCTATCTAACTAGGAAACTCATGCTGTCTTCATTAGAAATACCAGATCCCTAAAAAACAGCTGGATTTTCATCCAAGTACAGCAAAATACTGAAGATCTGTTTTCTTCGCTCTTTTGTGAACAAATTTCTCTTAAATTCAGGCACTAAATTACTGGTTAAGTTCATGCTCTAAAGCCTTTGCAGATGTGTTGTTACCTGGTACAGTGTACATAGACTTAGTGTCTTTACCACTGCTCCTGTATAAGCTGTGAGCTTGTTGTTAGAAAGTCAGCCACTACTTCCATGCACTTATCATTTTAATGGATGCAATGATCACAGAACTTTTCTTACATCTCTGACATCACTCCATTACTTTTATAATTTAAACAAGTAAAACAAGTGTAAAAAACCCAGCCCAACTCCTTCAAGCATTTTATAAATGTCAGACTGGAAACTACACTTAGAGAATGTTGCATTCGCTTCATGAATTTTAAATAGATTTCATTACAAATTGATTGAAGACCAAAAATTAGAGTACTGTTTAAATTGCATTTTCACAAGTATTCATTAAGGAACGCATGTGTTCTTGCATACTTCGTAAAATACAATGATCTGACATTTTTTCTTTCTTTTCATTGGTTGAGGGCTCTCCGACAAACAGAAACATCCCCTGGGAAAAGAGAACCCCCTTTCTCACAACTTGCATTATTTTGAAAAAGAATCAATATACTAAAAAGTGAGAAGAGTAGAATTTAGTTCCATGGAATTTGAAGAGATGGTATGACCAAGAGCACACTCTTCAGATATCTACCTTCTCTTAATGGTGAAACTCCTGAAGGAATGATGATCATTTCTGCAGGTGTGTTTCATGAATACTTACCCAGAATGAAACTTTCAAAGAATTTGATTCAAATTTCACAGGTCTCTGACTCAGAAAATAAATTTCATGTCTTGATTGAATGCTGACATCTGAAACAGAACAGCAAGGCAGAAAGGTAATCTTCATTCACTTGAATCTTCCATTCATATAAGAAAAAACTATGTAAAAATCAAAAAGAAAAATTACAGAGAAACCTTTCTTATATTTTACAGATCTTTTTTTCAAAGTTGTTTTTCTTTCTATCTCAATAAAAGAACAAATATTTACAACTCTAGACTTCTAGAGCAAATTCTTTACATTAAAGAGAAAGACATGTTTCTTTTTACTGTTATAATCTAAGAAGCAAAACAATGCTGTACTCATAAACAATTATATGATAGTCACATTTCATGAGAATACATATCTATCCCTGCTTCAAACTTAAACCTTAAAAGAGATCTTCATTTCAAACTCCAACTTCCTTAATTTATCTTTGGTCAAGCAGCAATACACAGTCCATTTGCTTCATTTTACACTGAAAATTATTTTGGAAATATAATATTATCTGCCAACTTAAAACCTTTTCAAAAAATTTACAGAACCCAAAGTATTGTTGTAAAAGTCCAGAATGTCAAAACTTCAAATAATAAAACAAGACAGATAAATTAGTTTAATTACTGGAACAAGAGAGCTTTATACTATGTATACAGTGCATAAAATTCTTACTGAAGCTAGCAGAATTTTTTGCAATCACATCACAAATCCTTCACATAAGATGAAAATATATGCACTTAATAGTTAGTCCTATGCCAAGCAAATATTCATGAAACCGCATGAACTACTAGCAGTTTCTCTAACTGCTTCTATATGGTAACAATCATAAATTCTTATAATTATGTCAAAAAAACATCAAAACAGAAAGAACTTGAAAGACCTCAATTTCTAAAATAAAGATTCAGTGCTACTTTTCTTTTACATCTTTAGTTAGACATCACTATCAAGTATCTGTGATACCGCTAAGTATCACTGAATGCCAAGTTATTAAATTTCAAATGAAAAAACCAACAAACATTTTACAGTGGCGTTAATTAAAGAGTTTTAAAAATGGTTAAATTTGGATGTGTATTGATGTTGGATCAATATTAGGATTTAAATACAGGCTAGATACAGAGTCCAATTCAATTAAATCACAGACATCTTTATCTTATTCATTGAAGCTCAGGGTTGCTTCACAGCTGTTTCACTTCAGTTTATGAGGGAAAGAAAGGCCGATTCCTAACTATGCAGTAGTTCTGAATCCAAAATTTCCACATGTTTGGATCCAACATTTGGGTCCTGGCCCACTTTTGCAACATGTCAGAGCAAAGCCTTAAGACATCAAGTAAAAGGGGATTCTGGGATTAAAAGCAAAAAAAGGCATTTTAAAATCTAATTGGAAATATTATGAATTATCCCCTCAGCACGATACATATTATTTTAGCATGTTCCCCAGGCATGTCCCACTTCCTGATAAAAACATTTATAAAAAGAACTGGGCTACTGAAGTATCTGTGGGCATTTTGATGATTCTGTTCGCTGTAACAGCAATATTGAGTAAATGCTTTACTTATAAACTGTTTCTAATATCTCATCTGCCTCAAAAATAATGTTTTGGGAAAACTGCCAGGAATATATATCTTGGTTTTTAAATTACAGTGGTTTTGGTAATGAATCTACTTCATTCACACCTGGAAGTGTTCAAGGCCAGGCTGGATGGGGCATTGAGCAACCTCATCTATTGAATGACACCCCTGCCCATGACAGGAGGGGTGGAACTAGATGATCTTTAAGCTCCCTTCCAGCCCAAACCATTCTATGATTCTGTTTCCCAAATCTCAATAAGTGCTTTTGACTAACTTCTAAGAAAGACAGGTTGACAAAATGTATAAAATTTATTTATTCATGATTTACAACATGAAAACTTCCATTCTGGTATTTACTAATGGGTTGTTTTATTTAGTTTAAATTCAATTTTATTATTAAAGTATGACCTCATGCTACTAAAGTGAACATGAGAATATATTGTTGCAATATGACATAGCACTCTGACTCAGTCCAAGCCCAGACTGTAGGATGATGCAATTGTAATGGTCAAGCAGCTCTGGTGAAAGTTTATTAAGACCTTCATTATGAAATTTTTTTAAAACACAGAGACATTTAAGGTCACTCTGTTTTAAAAGTCTTTAAGCATTTATCATTAGTGTTTGAGCTAGATATGGTGCTTCACTCAACTACTGACATTCCACGTGCTAAATCTTCTCTTTCTCAGTGTCAAATGTAAATGGTCTGCTAGTGTGACTGTAAAGCTGTGATCAAAAGTATAACAAAGAGTTGTCCTTGGGCCTAAGGAGCATTGCAATCCTGCCTTCTGGAATCTAAAGGCCATTGCATTTTACTATCTGTATGGCACCTTTTCATATCTAATCTCTTAAGATACACTAGATGATGAATGTTCTTTACTGAATATTTCAGTGTTTTCCAACTTTTGAAGTATATATGCAAGCTTCTTCAGAAGAATATATTACCTACTTTCTTATTCTTTTCAAAATAATGACCTTGTGCTTTTGTCCACGCATAAAATGAAGTCTTCTTGCTAAACATTTTATTCCAAGTAAAATACAGTTATCTCCCAGACAGCCTTTGAAATTTTGTAAACTCAGTACAGTTTAAGTAGTGATTTGAATTTCCTAAATTTTGCATATTTTACTGCAATTAAGAAGATACTAAATGTAACTGAACTCTGGAGTATAGGGGTTTTTTGATATTTTATTGTCTACAACAATACAGAGGAGCTAATATAAAAATTGGAAATGTGACATAATGGAATTAAAGTGCAGTCAAGCTAAGTAATATTTGATATGTTTCTGTAAAGTGAAAAGCAAATTTAATTGAAATTAGCTCTTAACTGAAAAGTACAGGTCAGATCCAAATAGTGACTAAAAATGAAAGTGAATTATGGTACCTCAGTGTCTGCTAGCAAATGCAGCGTGTTACAGTTAAAGTCATAAACTCCGGGCCTGCCAAAGGAAACCAAAATCCTGCAAGTTCCTGAGTGCATCCCAAGGGTATGCATGGGTATTTTAAAGGAAAAATAAATATTCATTCCAATGGGTGCACGTAAGTGTAACAGATCACGTCAGCATTTACAGAGCATCATAGACAACTACCCTGTCAAATAGAAAACTTCTTTATGCAAGTCCCTACTCCATATTGGTTTGTTTCTACAGAAATAAGAATAAACTAAAAGGAACCCAGATATATTTTGATTACTAAAACTTCTTTTGACATTTTTAAGCTCTCCAAAAGAAGTTTTAGTAAAATTCTAACAACATTCTCTGTGTTAAGTGATGTCATTATGTTTTCTGATTTTCTCAAACATCAGCATGTTCTTTGAACTGTGCTGCAAGAGCTTAGAATGCTTTTCAGACAGTACCACCACAGAATTCACATGGAAAGAAATTTCTGTTTTATTTCACTGTTCTCTGCATGACCATTAGTTGAAAATAAATAAAAAAAATATGTTTAATTTGTCTCTAAGGGGATGATGGAGTTTTAGGAGTTCCGCTAAATTCTTTAATCATTGCCCAAGTCTAACACTAATTTAAAAGTTAACTTCTTCCAAAAAGCTTATTCTTTCTTCAAAAATTATTCTTCATCAGGAAAACTTCCAAGTATCAATGAAAAAAATGTGCGTTTATTTACAGTGATCAAAACCTAGCATTATTCACCTTGGAGCAATTTTAGCAGAAACAGCAAAAACATTTTCCAGTCTTTTTTTCCTTTTTTTTTCCCCATTAAGGAAAATATATTCTCTGTTTCATTTTACCATCTCAAAGGCCATGTTAATATAAATGCACATCCTAGAGTGAAAATGAATGCATGGGAAAAGGAAGTAATTCACTCTCTGAGTAAGTAATTTAAATCAGATAGGAGAGGGTTTGTTTCCCCCTAATAGCTAGGAAATAAAGCTCATGTTGTGGCAGACAATTGCCACAGGAGCTGAAGATTTTTAAAGTGTGTAAATAAATTCTAGCTAGATGAAGGTTTTTGCAGAAAATGTTTGCCTCTGTTGTGATTGATAAATTCATGTGTCATGATCACATACAATTCCATTTAGGTGATCCAATGAAGGTGACATCATTTTATTGCTTCAAATGTATAAGCACAGACGCACAGAACCTTGTGTACCTCACTTAGTTGTAGTGCTGTATTTTATTAACATCAACCCACCTTGGTAAAAAGATGTATCAAAGGCTGACTGAAAGAAACAATGAACATGTTATTAATCATTTCATACCATTGAGTGTGCTATCCTAAAGATATATAAGTTTTTTTGCATAAAACTGGGACAAGAAAGGAAAAACTGGAGAGCATTACAAAAAGAGCAGTTTTGTTTTAGCATTATTTGATTTTCAGAGTGTAGTTTATTGATTTACTTTTTTTTATAAATTCACGTATGTGTATAAGAATCCAGCTTATTCACTTTTTATTGTCTAGGAGATCCAAAGGACCAGTTCTCTAGGGGAAAGAAGAGGCTTTAATGCAACCTTCTGCCAGTACAATACCATTCTTAGAAAATAGCGTTTCCTGCATCAAACTGTACTGTAATTTCTAATTTAATGTAAGAATCTTTTGTAGTGGAACAATCACATCTCTGATGCTATTAAAGTTTCATGCTAAATACAATCACTCATAGACAATATTGTTAATTTTGTGTTGTACTGATCTCTGTAGGGAGGGGTTACAGATGTTGTTAATATCTGAGGAGTTTAATAGAGTAAGGCTACAAGTTAGAAACGGTGAATTTCACAAGTAAGGGTGAAATTTAAAATTCCCTGAGCTCAAGGGTGACTGACTTAGCCAGCCACAGGTGTAGGACATGCCAAATCTCTGTTTCCAGGCTTTCCCACCATAAGACTACACCTTCCTTTAGTTAGGGCAGGCTAGACACCATAGACCACACATGGGTACATTCAGGAGGGCATTTAAAATTGAAGGCCTTAATCACAACCGGAATCCTACCTTGCAGTTTTCTGTAGCTTCTGATTTTGTAAGAAACATTGCAGACACCAACTAGACTTACTAAAGCCAATAAATAAATAAAAACCCACTGCTGACTTCATAGCAGTGGTGATAGATTTATCTCAGGATTTTAATCAGACCTCAGGAAGGCAATTTTTAGCTGTGGCTTTGAGTGCTGACTATCTGAAGAGAGCAGCTGAATTCCTCAGTTAAGAGGCCTCTTTGCAAGAAGTTGCCACAGCTCTTCAGGGTTTGGCATCCCAAGGAAGTGGCAGTAGCTAATGAGCAGTCCTGAGTCTGATGTCTGACCTCCAGGAACACACTTAAGTGACCAGCAACCTCCATGCTCAGCACAAGGCTGCTCTGCATCATCTTTAAGAGGCACAGAAAACTCTCTCTTTACTTGGTATGCCTGAAGGTCAAGGGAAGTAATTGTGCCCTTCTGCTCTGGTGAGACACATCTTGGAGTGCTGTGTCCAGTTCTGGGACCTCTAGAACAGGAAAGACTTGGATCTGTTGTAATGGCTTCAAAGGAGGGCAGAAGGTGTACAAATAGCACCGATACAGATTTCANGGTCTGTTGCAACAGGACAGGGTGCAATGGTTTTAAACTAAAGGAAGGTCAGTTCAGAGGAGATATAAGGAACAAAGTTTTTATGATTATAGTAGTGAAACACTGGAACAGAGAAGCTATGGGTGCCCCATCCCTGGAAGTGTTCAAGGTCAGGTTGGATGGGGCTCTGAGAAACCTGCTCCAGTAGAAGATGTCCTTGCCCATGGCAGAGGGGCTGTACTAGATGATCTTTAAAGGTCTTTTCCAGACAAAAACAATTTATGATTTCATGATTCCCTGCCTACCTTTGGCAGCCTGAGTTACCTTATGTAAGCCAGATACCCATACTTAGTCTGAATCCTACTAAGCAAAGGTCACATTTGCTTCATGCTGTCTATCTCTCCCCTTCAAGAAACTGTCTTCATGCAAGGCATTTTCTTTTACATTAATTTGTATGAGTTTGTGACAGACAAAATGAGACAATGCAGAAGCTTGCCTGGAATTCAGTTTGGAAGATGATGAAAGAANACAGATCATGTTCAAATACTTCAAAACAAACAAACCAAAAATTTAGTCATATCAAGGAACTAAAATGTTTCAACTTAGGTCACTTCCATTTTAAATTATACTGGTAAGAGGAAATATTCAAATTCTCATACTAAACCTTTATATCTTGTGAAAATTGAATTTTTCAGAGAAATTTTTATTAGTCATATATTTCATGGGACCATTTCCACCAAGACATATTTTATAGGATCTTAGGAGAATGCATCTAAAAAAAACTCAAGAAAACTCTCTGCAATCATAATGAAATACTCTTTCCATCAACTTGTCATCATCAATTTTTGGTCATCTTCCTCTAAGACAGGTTGTACCTTATGCAAGATGTCTATTCTAGGGGTGGGAAAGGCAATCAGAAGGGAAGAAGGAGGGTAAAGGGATGAGTTCAAGTGCTCCCTGTTTAGAAAGGATTAAGGCAATGTTTTTATAGACATTCAGATCAATTAGGTATTAAAAAAGGTAATTAACTACAAATATCTTCACTCTCCTCTAGATCATATTGAATATATTTTCACAAAAAGATAGGACAAACTCCCTTTCCTACTACATTTTTGGAAAACAAACAAAGAAAACCAACACAAAACAAACAAAAAAAAATAGCAAAGAAGAAATATACTGTCACAAAGTAGAACTTTATATTTCTTAAAGCTCTTTTCTCTATATGCCACTTTCATATAGTATTCCTCAGAGATGTGAATTTTTGTCTAATTTTTGTCTGTAAAAATTAGATTGTCTTGACTTTTCATTCTCACTAGCTTTCTGTAATATGGGGGG
>VZTT01072345.1:3559-18981 GCA_013400855.1 Buphagus erythrorhynchus
CTGCAGTGGAGGAGGAGAGGCTTTCTTTAGAAAGCCAGACAAAATTTTCCATAATAACTTCACAAGAAAAACAAAACTCTTATCTTTCTTATTTCAATATATGCTGATATGACACTTCATTTTTATCCCTGTGTGGGACTTAGGTTTTTTCAAATTTAAGCACTTTCAAAAAATAACCTTCAGCATAACATATCTTCCCAAACCTGGCTGTTCCCTGTGTTTGCCTCAGAGATTTGTTCAGGTTACTAATTTTGTCTGCATCTCACACCTACATTTCAGCTTGGCCCTAGAAAGATTCACTGACTAATAGTTGAAATCAATAGCAATTCATGGAAGCTGCCAGGGCTTCAGTTTAGAGTAATTGATTACTGTGGTCCTGCTGAGGCTCAACACTTTTAATACACGCATTTCTCTGAGTGGTTTCCCCTGCTAGTCATTTAGTGCACACTATTTTCATTACAAGGAGGGAACTGTGATGCCTACAAATCAAGCTCTACCAGTTTTACACTTCCTACATGATGGTTATATCATTCCTACACCATGTGCCAGTTGAGAAAAAGAATTCCAAATGGCTCCAGTTTTCTTCCAGGCTGGGTACATGAGGCCTCAGTGTGCTTAACAACATCATTGTGTGATTGCATCAATCTTATTATCAATGAAAGAAGCAGGCCCAAACTTTTAAATAACCATCAGCTCACTCCTTTCTTCCCATTTCTTATAGACACACGGTATGTTCTCACTGTTGAATGACAATTCTACAGCAGGCGTAACACCCATGACAGTACAGATAGGATTGGATAGGGTCCAGCTTCTCAAGATCTGTATTTCAGGCCTGTTGTCCAAGAGTCAAGGGGTCCTGAAATGAACTGTCAATAGGTTAATAGATATGACCTTTTCTTCAAATTCCAGTGTTTTACCTTAGGCAAAGAGAGTATTTATATTCCAGGTACTCCTAGTAGCCACAGTGTCAATGTTTTCCACTGCACGGCATTTACTCAAAGCTTTGCTAAAAGCATGTACTATATGGGTTTTATTAGAAGCCCAGAGAGTTGCAATTACATTTTCTGTATTATTTGACTCTTCTGGACAGCAAAGGCAGGAACTGCTTAAGTGTGTGCTCCTCCCAGCTGCCTTGAACCTAATACCTGTTAATGCAAGGTATTGATCCATACTAAGTTGTACAATGTCTGCCCAATTCTATTTTTAACTCCATGGTATTTATAACAGTGATTCTTCAGACATCATACTGGAGTTGGGAACTTTGGCAACAGTCTAACACTGGCAGTGATTTGCTGAAAATACCGATTTAAATGACTTGATTTTGATTGGAAATAAAATGTCTTTATCAAAGGCTTTCTGACAGTGACATTACAATAATACAAAGATTTCTGTAGCTTTCCTCATATCAGGATTATGAGATACAGAAAGAGTAAAAACCACTATGGGGCCTGTTAGCTCTATGTAGAGGGCCAAACCATAGCCAATTACATTAGGTGCTGTGCAAACACAAAATAAAGGGGTTGCTCACAATATAAAGAACACGTACTAAGAGCATACAAAAAGAGATTAAGTAATGTTAACACAGTTCTGTGGACTTCTGAGGTTTCTTAACTCAAGGATTACAGGCTAAGCTAGATGAGAAAGAGTTGTTAGTGGAAGAAGGAAAGTCATGGTCATAGCTAAAAGGCTGCAGTAGCAATAAACTTTCATCTATCCAACTAGAACTAGCCACAAAAGAGAATTTGGCCATGTTAGCTAAACAAGAGGTGGAGATCTAGCTTATCCAGAGACAGGATGATATATTCAGTACATCCTCCTGTATTATTGACAGAGCACTTTTATACAGTGTGGGTATGAGGGGTCTGCTGCTGGAATGATGCTCCTTGGGCAATGGCCCACATTTATCCTCAGCATACCACTGTCAGTACAAGACAGCCCGTGTCTCCTCATGTAATGCTCCAGCCACAGTCATGCCTAATTTTGCTCTCTATTTCTGCCTTCTAACACCATAACACTTACAAAACATGAGGATCACAAAGGTGGAAAAAGAGACCCTTTCTATGTGTTAAGGAACCAAGATGTTACTGATTTATCTGGCAGCTGGTAGAAACCAGAGTGCCTCAGGATGATGGGAAAAGAGTTCTTCAAGAGCATAACCTAAATCTCAAACTTCTGAGCCAAAGCTGAAACTTCTGGAATTTCTGTCTCAAGTGTCATTTGGAACTAGAGATGCATGGCAAGAAGTTCAAAGTAATATTAGAAGCATTTTCCATTCATTAGGTTTAAAGTAAAGCAGAGTCAGTATCAGTGCTAATGTTTTACATAAAATGAACCTGAGGTAGGAAGTGGCAAAGGTTAATTTAAGAGCCAGCAAATCTGGATTCTGATCTAGTGGTCTCTCTCCTCCCTACATGCAGCTGTCCAGTCATGGGAGTATTCACTCAGTTCTCTTCTTGATTAATTGGTTTTGAGAGGTTATTATTATTATTCTCATTATTACGTTTGTCTTTTGCAACTTTCTTCCAGAATGAATACTGATCTAAAGACCCATTCTGAATTTGAGAGATCTCATTCTGATTTTTGCAACATCAGATTTACTTTGCATTCCTATTGCCTTGGTAGGATAAAGCAGCAAGAAATCCCTGAATCTCCATTACACAAAAACTACTTGAAAAAAGAACGAACATATTTTAAATGTACTTAATAAAATTCCAGGGAATTGCTTTTACTGCCATAAATTCAGTAAACATCAGACTTTGCTGTATGCAAGTTGCAGAAAAACAAATCTACTATATAAGAGAAACTGCCTATGGAGTAGTTACAACACCTGACTAAGCATTTAAAGCACAGAATTATCAAGTAGCACTGCTAGGAAAAAGACCATTTTAAATGGTGCAGGTCACATCCAAACTTTATCATAGATAGGCCTGTTCATGCACATTGCAAACAGTGATTTACTTAGAGAATAATGAATTTAGAAGTAGATACTGGAAAATTTTAATTTATTTAGGAATGCCTGCATTTTCAGCTGTAGACACAGTCACATGCCTGCTCTAGCAACAACCATATGCAGATTCAAATTTCCAAGAGCAAAGACATCATTATCTGCATTATACACAGCTGAAAGAAAAGTTAAGTGGATGAATCAATCAAGGAAGACCGGCCTTTGTAAATGCACACCTGGAGACACTCAGTCACTGAAAGATTGCAAAGTCATATTTAGTTCATATATTTGCATATGAATTGATTGTGATTTGTCTGAAACTACTGTGGCATGCTTAATGCTACACTCGGAACACAAATACCAGAAGAGCCTCAGGTACATATAAATTATTAATACAGGAGCCCTATTAAGTCCCCCAGCTGAGCTTCTCTTAGGCAGTGCTGTTCTATGTAGTATGGTTAAGTGGCATCATGTACTACATACTAGCAATGGTTCCAAGAAAAGAGTGATTCAACATTAATAAGGCAATGATAATTTATAAACAAAAGCAACAAAAGCAATATAATCTCACTGTTCACAAACCTTTCCTGAAATACATTAGATGCTTAACAGAAAACTGAGAGGGGTCTACTTAGTTTACTGAACAGAATCTCTGGTAGTACTGAGAAATACAACATGTAAAATGTCGGGGTTTTTTTGTTTTTTTTTTAAGATGATTAACCTATATGCTAACACTTAATTCCTATCAAGAAATTTCTTCTTGGTAATTACTAAAATCCCATGCAGCTGAGGAAGATCTGTCTCTTAAAAAAATGCAGACACAGCAATTCCAGCTGGAGAGTATAGACTCTTTAGAGCATTTTTGGTGGTGATTTTTCTTTCACAATATACAACTTATTCTTTCATATACATTTCAGAAAACTCTAATACAGTAGTATTTGTACCACACTAGGCTGGAGTAATTCCATATTTTTACTGGTTTTTCAATTTGAGTCACAAATGATATATTTTTGCAAACTTTAGCTAGCTACAAGTGTCTTTCACAGCATAAAGCTCTCCCCTTCCCTGCATGCTTGTTATGGAAGTAGTGAAATAGAACTATCTTCAAAAATAGCCAGATAATTCTGAAAAATAGCTACTTTAAAAACACTAATAAAGCTTATTTTTACATCACCTATACTACATTACATAAGATACCTGAAAAAAATCTAGGACTTATTATCTGGTTGCTTAATTCACTTGAAAGAATTTTCAAAAATGCCCATCAGCATGCAGTATGACAACAGTCAAAATAGACTTATTCTTAAAACTAGTGCTATAACTTTGTGAAAGTTAGTATGGCCTTTATTTACAGAGCATTTCTATTCCAAAGGCACAAACTACAATTTCATGTGCAGTCCTAACCAGTGTGTATTATGACAACACAAAATAAAATAATGTGTGCAATAATGAGTGTGTCCCAGCTCTTTTAATAGTGAGAAAAGCTTCCAGGGTCTCAGGTTCTGACAGCTCACACAGAAGACACAGGTACAGACATCAAGCTTGACACAGTACCTGAGATGACCACATCAGCATTTTTGTGACATCTGTCTTTGTATGAATACTCTTTAAGCTAAAGATTTTTTAGCTAATGAGCAAAGCAAGTTATATTTTCTTCTTTTTTATGTTAATACTCTGAGAAAGATTGTGCTTTGCAAGGTTAATTTCAAGTCCAAACTTGCATGGGAATTAGAATAATTAGACTCATTTAAGAGAATTCTCCCCTCTGGCATAGCTGATTAAATTATTTATACATTATCTTTTCATATAATTGTACCTAGAACTGTGTAAATGGGTTTTTTTGTCTAACTTTCAATAAATTCAAAGCACACGTTTTTCAAGTTGGATACACCGACTGCACCTGTGACAACACAGAATGGTTCATTTTCAAAATGCTTCAATGAGAAATTAATCCAGAGGGAAACAGAAGCATGCAATTTAAAAGCTTCCACTATGACAACACACTGATTAAAACTCATCAGCTGCAGAAATAAAATTAGTAAGACAATAAATCTTGGACTGAATCCTGTTACCCATTTCCACAGGAATAACTCCATTGACTGCAGTCACATTACACTAAAATATGAGTGCTACTTAGATGAGGATCAGTTCCATGATGTGACCCTTTATCTGTAATTTAATATTCTTTGCCATAGTTCCCAAGTCCCTCTGCTAAGGATCTCAGATTCCTCATAACACCTGAAAGTTCGAATGGAATAAACCACTAGGGTGAAAAAGGAAATCTGGTGGTTGATGCTAACATTTATCTCAGCTCTATTAAGTGTTCTTTCTCTCTTGAGAAAGACTTGAGAAAGGTTGAGATAATGATATTTTAAAGGGCATTCCTGATACAAAACAGTAACTTGTTTGCTACAGCCCCTATTAAATTGGAAAGCAATTGGCTCTAGGGAGAACTGTGAAAAGACACCTTTGCACCTATTGTAAAATTTTAAGTATCTCCTAGATTCACATTGCCTAGATGACTCTACAAACACATGAGTTCAGTGAAATCCCAGGTGTGTTCTTTAATGCACTATTAAGGAATCCTGAAATGGTTTTTATAGGCTCAGAATTTCACACTATTTTTTATCATTTGCTGCAATTCCAGTCAATTTTTTTTCCTTTTTAAAAGTCACTATACATTTTCAAAGAGCAAGAGTATTCTAATGCCTCAGACTATGTTTTTCCTTACCTCTGCAGAAATGAAATCATAGGTATGGATGTCTATTTGGAGACAAATGTGTTAGAGAAGACAGAGGGCTAGATAAAGAAATCCATTAAAAGAATAACGTAATCACATACTTCGAGTTGTGCATGGACAGGAGTGATAAGTAAGAAAATTATCTATTCTGATTAACAAATTAATATTTCTATTAAACAATAAATCTACAGTGCAGTAATTATCCCAAGGCTATAGCTATGCTCAAATCACCTTAAATTAACTTCTTTAAAAGCAACTGCAGAAAAATGAAGAGACTGGTCATTGCCAAGAATGCAAAGGCCTCAGCTGTAATTAGTTTTTCACAGCCAGATTCAACTCTTCCAACTTATTCATTTTGGAGAATGGCTAGATAGGGAATATCTGCATCATGCTCTCCCATGCCCTGGTGACACTGGTATCACACACTCCAGCCATGCACTGTTTGCTTTTGCTGCAATACACATTTCAGCTGTATGGCCAGGAGGATCTCACTCAGGGATTCAGTGGAGATACTGCTTAACCAGCTCTGATATTGCTCCTTTGGCTATCAGTCATGCTCTGTCATCCAATTCTCTCTGGCTGGTTGACAGTCAAATTCCTAAGGTAGGAGTCAATTTAAGGTAATCAGAATAGTTAAAAGCAATTGTTTCTGACAGGGATCACAAGGTGTCCTCTGGCAAGAAGCAAAACCAAACAAAGTATTGAAAGATCACTTCTGCAGATTTAGTCATGGTTTCCACAGCTCCCTAAATCTGAACTTATAGGTGCTTAAGAGATCTCCTAAAAGATGCTGAGACTTCTCTGTACTTCTTGAAAACAAATAATCTGCAAGGTCTTTATACTGCCCACTCACACAGCCTTACTGCTGTAATTATTATCTAGTATTTGAATTACATAGCTAGTTATAAACACTGCAATTTGCACAAGCTCACACATAAACACACAACTGTTCTTATTCTGAAAAGCTTAAAAGCTGTACTCAATTAAGATATTCTAAATAATGATGACCACATCAGAAATAATATTGTAGCTGAACTGGATGTTGAAACATCTGTTTCAATAGAAACAGAAGACGATTCACTGCCTTTTTTTAGAAGCTGTATCTACATTAGTGCCTACTAGACAAAATCATTTAAGTGATCCTAGAAATGCAGTTCTCTCTTGGCACTTTGCACTGGGGATACACAGAATTTTTCTTACAAATGAGTCTGTTGAGAGCTCATGAAAGTCTCTATTTACTATTGGGATTCTATGCAGTTCAGAGAAGATGACAATCTACAGTTACACATACAACTTACCTATTACCATTACCTATTTACTAATTTTATCCCTTGACTGACACTAAAAACATTTCTTGGGTGATTTTTAATAAAAGGATCCCTACTGCATTTTTCCTAACACGCAGCCAAAAACACACACTGAGGATTTATGTAAGAAGTGGAGCCAAGAGAATCTCATGAGGTTTAACAGCACCAAGTACAGGGTGCTGCACCTGGGTCAGGGCAAGCCCTGGTACCAACACAGGCTGGGGGAGGATGGGATAGAGAGCAGCCCTGCCCAGAAGGACTGGGGGATGCTGGTGGGTGAGAGGCTGGATGCACTCACAGCCCACAAACCAACCATGTCCTGGACTGCACCCAAAGCAGTGTGGGCAGCAGGTCAAGGGAGGGGGTTCTGCCCCTCTACTCCACTCTGGTGAGACTCCACCTGGAGTGCTGTGCCTAGTTCTGGAGATGATCTGAATTGCTTATATTTTCTGCTTACTTAATAAAAAGAATCTTTCCAGAAATAAGGGGCTATTTTTCATGATTTCAAGAATTCCCTTAAGTACCCTTAACACCATCATACTTATATAGCACTGTGCTGTAGTCCCATCAGCAGCACTTTATGGAGCCTTATGTTGGAGTTTGTTCCTATCCTAAGCCTCAGTATATGATTTACAATCTTTTGCCCCTCATACATACCTTTTCTGACACAGAAATAATAAGCATTAGGAACAAAACCTATATAAGTACTACAGCACCTGCTGATAATCTATTAATTACATCTTAGCAAAAGTTATTACTGAACTACACCAGTGTAAACGATCCTCAAGTTATCAAGTGATTTGGTATCTGTAGTTTCATAGGCAATTTAAAAATAATTTATTTTTAATAAGCTGAAAAGATCTCAAACCCAAAAGTTAAAAGGCAAAGTCAATGGAATCTGCCATTTTGCAGAGCTTTGAGAATCAGATGACTTTAAAAGAACTTGAAATAGATTTGTAAATTGTTGCTAAATGGGTAACAATGAATTTCCCTCTATAGTAATTTTTCTCATGAAAAGCTTTTCCATTGCTTCAGGTAAGAGTAACGTAAATGGAAAACTCTTGGTAAAGACAAGGGTCTACAAGGCTTAAGGACTACAAGTCAGATATGAAAACCTTTGGGTTTGCCACTGTTAACTCTTAGTGGAAGACTCTTTTACTAGACAGACAGTATTCTGTTCTGAAAAAGTGGAGTCTAGCAAGGGAATTCCATCAACCCAGAATCTATTAAAACAACTTTTTCTCCCCTCAGTTGTTCATATAGGAGTGTTTCAATGAGAAAGGCAAAGCAATCATTTCTCAAGAGTTAGAATCAGAGAGCTCTCCAAACCATGGAATCAGCATACATGGCACCTCTGCAACCCTCTGACTTACAGACCTGATTTTAGCTTTGTAGGCACCTTCACTCTCCTTTACCAGAGAGAGACACAATGCATGTGGGATAGGGAGAGAGGGAGATACTCTAAGAAGTAAAGAACAAAAGAACAAATATTTGAGGAAAAGCCACTCAAATGTTGCTAGTAGCAACTCAGCTGGAATATGACTCCATGGTATAACATTCACCTTTTAAATACCTGATGGAGATTGACACAGTCTTCTTGACAGAATAGGAAGTGCTAACATGGATTACACAGAGCTCTCAAAAGAGAAATGAGGTCTGCCATCTCCCAAACAGAAGGTGTGCTCTGTAGGAAAACAGTGCTGTGGATAGCAGCAGTTTCTCTCACTGTACAGAAATGCTTTTGAGAGCACAGAAATGCATTCTTGTGCACACAGCTTGTGTACAGTCATCCTGGCTCAGACATTTTTATACAAACAGCCTTATCTCACTCAAGGGGATAAATTATTCCTCCATATATACATATATATTCTTCCACAAATAACACGACAATACTGCAGATCTGCTTTCAGTTTAGCTCTCACATACTTAGCACTGAGGCAGGTTAAGGGATTTTGTAAGGCTGGCTATCTCCCCCACCTAGGCTGCTCCCAGAGCTCTGTATTTGCCCTGTATATGCACTACATTCAGATGCACAGTGGGCTGCTACAAACTTGGTCTCCATCAATGTACCATGTTATTTTGGGTTTTTCTATTTTTTCCCTGTTGTTTACTTCTTAAGTAAATTCATTTTCCCAAGATATGGTGCCTACAAACTGACTATCCAAGATATGCCTCAAATACCAGAATACATTAGACAGCAAGAAGGCCCTATGGTGATTTGCTAATTAGCTTAACCCTTTTGGGACACAGAAGAAGGGATTTTTTTATTAAAACAGGATAACCCTGGACTATATTGATCTGACTGAGAAATGAGTATTTTACTCAAGATGAGTCTCAAGATGAGCACATGCTGGAAACAGCAATGTTGTTTCCATAGCAATGCCATGACAGCCTCTAGAGTGAAATAGTGTGCTACCAGGAAATGAAGGGAGTTCAAGTGCTATGAGCTATGTAGTTCTGTGAGCAATCCAAATACATTCTCATAAAGAATATTTAGTGTAGCTAGATAGTCCAAAGATTGCTGCTAATGGCAAGTAAGCCTTATCAGTATGCTCCTGGCAGTCCTTTTTCTCATTCACTTCACCCAAGATGACTATCTAAAGGCTTAAACTATGGGCAACACTGCTAAACCATTTCAGACCAAATATTAACGAATACAGCAACCCCTACCTTACTTCTTTTCCAGTGCAGAATATCATCCATAATTAAGGTCACTGACTCTCGCTCTATAAACACAACCAAACACATTAAAACCTTTACTGAAGAAAATCCTAGTATGTGCAATTATTTACCAGGCTAACCTTCCCCCTTCCTTTTCTCTCACCTCCTCCTCTCCCTTGCCTCCTCCTTCCTAAAAGATACTGAGCAGATCTGCTTGCAAGTGGGAAGCAATGTACAGAAGTCTTGCATACTCCTCATTAAAATTTACATAGGCATAGCATAATCTCACTTGTCTGCTTTTCACCCCAGTTAGTGCTCACACTAATACAAAAGCAAACCAGAAAGCACGAGTTGTATTTTATCTGCCTATGGCTTTACCTAAGGTAAATATTCTGGTCAAATTCTGCAAAGCCCATTTAAAATATTTTTTAAAATATTAGTAATATTCTGTAGTCCCAGAGACTACAGAAAGAGAGTTAATTTAAGATCTCCATTGCTCTGTATTTTCAAAGAAATGAAAAATTATCAGTGATTTGTAAAACCGCTAAAACAATGTTTATAACCAAACTGTTCTCAAATTAAATTCTACAGGGCAAAGTACTTTACTTATAAACTACCTAAACACACTGCTGCTGATTCAGTCCTTCTCTAGCATTTCCCATGCAGTTTGTAAAGATGTTCAGACATGAAGTGAATGTCCAGAAACTCTACCACTATATTTGTTGTTTGTGTCATTGTCACAACCAGCCTCTTGGGGAAACAGATTGTAGGTCATTATATGTAGCAGTGCTGCCTCTGAGGGAAAATAGAAAGACAAATACTCATCCCTGCCAGATCCCTTATTAACAAAATCCACTTCAAACCAGAATGTTTTCTATTTATTGTTTTAAACATGCATTTCAAGGAATCAAGCCTTGAATGTAAAACAGCAAGATGCTTCATTTCCCTTTTGCATTCAGTAAAAAGATATGAAACAAGCGTTTTTAAAACAGCCTCAGCCTCCTCCTGCCTATCCCTATAAATGTGCTACAGAAGGCACCAAGCCCAGCAACATTCATTTATAATTTAAACTGTTTGCTTGGCAGAATTTTTTCACCTTAATCTGTCTAGTCTTAATTGCAACTGGCACACTCACTGATTTTACCAGAAAGGCATCTACTTCCAGGAGATCTTTATGTAAGTTGTTTTTCTGTAGGACAGAAATTCAGTTTCAGGGGCAGATATTGTTATCTGGGGAAAAACACATCCCTGCAATTTTGCAAGATACACTGGGCTCTATATGGACAGAAAGATACCTGACAGGACACTGATGCAAGTTTAACTTATCCCCTTCTTTCAGTTCTCATGGCCCAGTTAATTCCTCAATATGAACAACATTCTGTAACTCTCTCACCTTCTCTTGGAATACCTATGTCAAATTTTGTGTTTATCAAAGAATTAGGTAAAAGTAATCTGCCTGATAACCTGGTTTTGACAACTGACTACAGACAGGTACAGCTTCTATTGTCTGAAACAGTAGTGGGTACAGCCTCTTTAACTCAGCCTACTCTCCTGAATTCTAGGTATCCAGCCACAAAAGCCAACCTGCTGCCACCATGGGCACCTTAGCAGGAACATTTTGCCCCTAAAATCGATTATCTTATTACATAGTGTTATCTCCTATCACTGCCTGAACTCTCTCATCACAGTCTTCAAAAATTTTCATTCAAGTGTAAAAGAAGCAACAATATCTATATCCTAATCCAAGACAGAAATTCAAGTGTCCCACAGCCACTGTCTCAGACACAGGAAAAGTTTCCTATCCTAAAACTCAAAAACACACTCCTAATTTCCCTCTCATCATCATTCTTAGAACATACTCAGAAAATGAGTGTGTCATTATAAACTTTATCATGTTTTAAGAGCTAAATCAATTAATCAATCAGAAACCTTTAAGCATTTTATCAGTAAATACTCAACCACAGGAGTGGGCTAATGTTTGAAACAGAGTCCACACAGCTATTTATTTACGGCTGATATTTCTGTCAGTAAGCTCTTAGTGCAGCAAATGACACTAAAATTTCATGTTGTCCTCATGAACTATAATAACAACTATTTACTTGATTTTTGAAACTTTTAGGGAACATTTGTCTTGGCAATCCATAGATTATGAAATAGCTTTAACACAATAAAAGGAATTGCCATAGGCAAAGTCTTGTCTTGCATCAGCGTTCTGGAATGTGATCTGGTGATCATACACATAGAGATTTCTGAGCTTGGTCTGACCCACTGCCCTTCCTTAGAAGAGGAGAACACACAGTAGAGTCACATGTAAAAGTGTCCATGGTTTCAATACAGGCACCTGCCAAAAAGAAGAGAAGCCTGGAGGGTGAAGCTGCTGTGAGGAGGACACTGTCAGAGCCACACTGCTACTCCAAATAGGTGTGCTGGCAAATAATTATGATCTGTCTTACTAAAGAATGGAAGTACAATTGCTTGGATATCAAGGCAGACATAGCTGGACTTTGAAGTACCACATACAAATTGTTCCTAAACAAACAGCCATATTAAAGAGGGCACCTATTAAGCTTGCGTAACCTACACAGGTAAAGGACAGAAAAATATTACGAGCTTGGAAACAAATTAAGGAGATATTCACTACAATCCCCAGGGTAAGGACACCTGTCACTTGACCCTGCAAAGGTAATTCTTTAAGGACATTAAGCGTTCTTTGATTTAAAGATCATTGTTTCCTGTGACATTAGCAAAGTATGGGTTAAGTTTCAAAGATGACCTGGCCCACAAAGGAAGAAATACAATCACCAGAGACAGGGAGAACACCCTATCACACTGATGCCTTCTCTGAGGAAATCTGCCCCAACAGGACAACTTCACTTTGACATCTAATATTCCCTCATATAAATCCACGGAGACATATTCTTGTAACTCCTTTTGATACACTAAAAAAGAAATCACCAAAGGAATACAACATTCTGAGCTGGCCCCATAACCTATTTCTCTTCTTACCAGTCTACTTATGCTCTGAAAAACACAGAATCACTTTTCTTGGCTACATCCTCTTTTGCTCCCCCTCCAAGACACCCTGCTGTAGTGCAAGGGCAGCCTCACAGATGGCCAGAATGATTCCACAATGGAGTTTTCAGGATAACGCCAGCACTTGAAACAGCAATACCTGCATTAATTACAGACACAACTCACACAAAGCAGCTGAGCCTCACCCCCAAACTGTGCATATCTCAGGCATTAGGGTTCTGGGAAGCAGGATGATGGAGAATGGGGGGCAGGGGCAGGGTAAGGACTAACCTTGCAGCAAAAAAAGGTGCAGTATCTCGGCATGAAATGTCTTCAGGATATAACAGTACAGAGTATTCTAGTCAGGTGGATAGTTACTATTCAGCTGGTATCTGTTTCCTATTTAAATGTCTTTAACCAACACCATTATTTTTCATATAAAATTCCCTGATTTTTGCAATCTCTTAGCTGTCTCTTACAATACCTCAGCATTTTCTGTTACAAATACTGCAGGGATTCTGGTAAGTAAAGATATATTTTAAAACCCACAGAAAAATATTTTAAAATAGCCCTCTTAAGCCCTACTAATAACATGAACACTGAGCAAGGAATCACAATAAAGGATACTGAAGCTCCTATCTGTGATAGCTAAATGCCAGAGGTTAATCCTGAGATCATCCGCTGACATGTATGTCTCACAGTCACTGTTG
This sequence comes from Buphagus erythrorhynchus, assembly GCA_013400855.1. NCBI lineage: Eukaryota > Metazoa > Chordata > Aves > Passeriformes > Sturnidae > Buphagus > Buphagus erythrorhynchus. The sequence continues at coordinate 16,934 of VZTT01072345.1, forward strand.
ACAGATATTGAGTTGACATGATAGGTGTGACCATTAGCAAAGATCCTCCTGGGAGTGACTTCTACCATCAGATCCATGGGTTTCAACACAGGCACCTGCCAAAAAAAAAAAAACATAAACCAGAGAGTAAGACTTGAAATGTTTTGCTAGGATGATGAGAACTCCAACAGAGAGAAAGCATTCAAAGACTGCAATTATTATAAAACTTCTTGATAGTGTACACAAGCTGAACATCCCCATGGATTAACTGCTGGGCAAGGCCTTCTTGCCAAGGAGGAAGGGAGAGACAAGAGAGGCAGGCAGAGGGATGGAAAGCCTGGACTGTGGGAAGGGAGGGACTGGCAGCTGCCACAGAACAGGTCAGTCCTCTGCATGAGCTACTGTCCAGGAGGCTCTGGCAAGCAGTGAAGCACTCGTATTTTGCTTTTGCTAAAGGGTTTGTCATTAGCTGAAAATCACTTAACTGTATTTGTTTGGCTATTTGATGTTTCCCTTTCAAAAAACTCAAGCAGTGAAAAGACTTTAATCTCAGAGAAACACAATAAACAAAGGCTTGCAAAACAAAGCCAACATGACATACTGTATGTACACAGATACCCCTGAAAAGCTAATATCACAGATCATCACTTGTCAATGTGCCCTCGTTATTTCCCTGCATGACACTTCAAAGTCATGGTTCAATAAATAGACACTCAATTTATTCCCTATCAATAAAGCATTAAACCCTGTAAAGCTGTGGTCCATGACTGGGACTATTCAGTGTAGTTGAACATGCATCAGAAACAATCTATCATACATCAATCCACAAGGTAGTTTAAAGAGGAACACAGAGTAATAAAACACTTGAGTTTCGCTTTCTACTAAAGGAACAAAACAAAACTCAACTTTTTAACTACAGAATTACAGAATATGTCAAGTTGGAAGGGACCCACAAGGATCACAGAGTTCAACTCCCACCCTGAACAGCACCATCCCCAAGAATCACACTGTGTGCCTGAGAGCAGTGTCCAAATGTTTCTTGAATTCTGTCAGGCTGGTGCTGTGACCCTTCCCTGGGGAGCCTGTTCCAGTGCCCAACTACCCTCTGGGTGAAGAACCTTTTTCTAATATCCAACCTAAACCTCCCCTGACACAGCTTCAGGCCATTCCCTGCGGTTCTGTCACTGTTACCCCAGAGAAGAGATCAGGACCTGCCCCCTCTCTTCCCCTCAATAGGATGCTGAATTCTCAGAGAATTCTCAGACTATAAGCAATCTGGAATAGTTTTGTTTGCCTAATCATACAGAAGAGATAAATATTCCATTAATTTAGTAATATTTACACTTTGGAAGCTTTTTTTCCCAACAGACAATATTGGCTTGTTTTGTTTTCGATAATGAAGACATACTAGTGTTTATACAACAAAGCTTTCCAGTTCTAACCTTTAGCCACTTCCTTGGAGAGGCACCTGGAGTGAATTCAGCCAAAAAAGTCTAAGAACAAAAATCTACATTAACATATGGATGATGGGTCTCCTCTGTAAGAAACAAGTGACAGGAGAAAAGTAAATGGCTTTAAGTTGCACTGGGAATGTTATTATATTATAATTGGATTATGTTGGTTATTATATTATAATTGGATATTAGGAAAGATTTGTTCACCAACATTTTTGTCAAGCACTGGAGGGGACTGCCCAGGGAAGTGGTTGAGTCAGCATATCTGGAGGTGTTTAAAAGATCTCTAGAAGTGGCACCTGGGGATATGGCTTACTGCAAATGGCAGTGCTGGGTTCATGGCTGGACTTGATGATTTTAACGGTCTTTTCCAAACAAAACAATTCTATGATCACATATGTTTACATGAGTTCCATGACTGCATCTTTTCAGCAATGCAGAATCCCAGGTTTACCAGGGCACAGACTACTGCAAATACTACTCTTAAAATAATTCTTTTATAAAACTGAAAAACAGATGAAACTGAAATTTGGTGTACCGTCTTTAACTCAGTTGCTCTGAATGTTGCAAGAACCCTGTTCAAAATTACAAGTAAAATACTTTCAGCACAAGAGG
>VZTT01072345.1:24395-46413 GCA_013400855.1 Buphagus erythrorhynchus
AGAAGAGCCATCTTGGGGGGCTATAAAGCTTTTTTTCAGTACTAGTGAAGAATGAAACTGGCATGTATTATTTATTCTATAACCTTTCTGGTGATTTTCACATAACCCCCAAGCACTAGTTTTCTCAAATACGTATCTGAGTCAAGAGTGCAAAAGCAAAGTATGTACAGCCTGTCCTACCACTGAGGAATGAAGGCAAAACCAGAACTGTTCACCATGCAGTGCTGGCAAGAGCCCATTCTAATCACTGTTTTCAGAAAATCATTCCAGCACCGTGAAAATGTGCCATCAGAAGTCAAAAAGAATCTCAGTCTCCCTTTTCCTGATTTTCAACAACTGCCTTTCCCTAAGCAATTTCATCAGTTTAAACAAGAAACCTCATTGAAACCTGAGGCCAGTCTTGAGCACACATTACTACACATCAGGATGAGAGGGAGAAAGAGGCTGTAGAGCTAAAGAACTGGTTCTCCTGTCTGAATGACAGTACATGCTAGAATCATAATCCACAGTTAATCCTACACTATTAGCATAATTTGAATTAAAATGCCTAGAGCAATAGTAAATTAAGGAACCATCATATATACAATCACAGCAAATGCAGGGTATTTCTCAGAGATTGCATGTATGAATCCTCTATAATGATCAGTATTCACTCATCAGAAACATGGGCCAGATTTTAGAAGTGTCAGTAGTTAGGAGCTCCCCTTTAGGCATAAAAAGCTGCAGTTTCCTAACATGTTCATCATCCATCAGTTTATAGTGAGAACAATGAAGTGACAGTGGGCTAAGCTCTTTTGAAAACCTAGCCCCAGATGAGTTCACAGAAATTCAAAGGAATTGAAATAACAAGTGGATGTACCATTTACTTGATACATTTTATGAATTGAAAACATCTGTTCCTATTATTCTTTTAATAAACTAGCATTTTGGTGTTAGAAAGCTTCTGTTGCCAGTAGCTCTCATCAGCAACATAGCCATCCAAAAGCCAGACTCTTACTCAAACATTATAAACTATTTACCAACTAAAAAAGGAAAACTTTGCTCCAATCATAGTAAAGAAAAATATCTTTTCACATTTCAAACAAATCTTCACCATCAAATTCATCTAAATCACACCAACATTCCTCCATTTTTTTCCTCCACTACTCCATATATAAAGGAGGAAAGGGAAATCATAAATGGATGTGTAGACTTTGAGAAAAATGGCACATGAAGACTTAGAGTATTTTGGGTCTGAACCCAAAACTTCTCAAAGGTAATGACATTTTATTTTTATGTGGACTTCCACATACTGCATATTTCATAGGTAATAACTACAAAAGCCTGAGACTTACCAAAGTATAGGAAAAGGACAGAGACTCTGGTTACATTTCATGGGTTCTCTGGGGTTTGCAATGGATTGAGTTTGATGTCAAAAATAAAAAGTTTTTTTTTCTAAAATCTAAAAATTTAATCAACTTTTCTGGCATGTAAAGTTCATTCAGACTGCTTCCAATGGAAGAACTCTTCTTGGCTATTTTCTAATTATCCTGCAGAATTCATACTGATAGTAGGTGTGGTCACCTGCTTATAAAATGATAGCAGCATAATTTTACTCATTCAAAGCTGTATCTCACCCCAGTCACACAGGCACAACTGCAGAAGCCTCATACTGATACTCCTTTTAAACTGTGCCTTATCTTAAGCATGCAATGGGCAAGAAGGGCAAATGCAAAGGGAGGAATGTAGTATTAAAATATGTATGTGTGTGAGTCATGTACATGAGACATTCTCAACAGGTCACAAAAGAATAAGATAAAGTAACTGCAGAAGGAATGAATGGCATTTGGACATATATGTGTGAATACACTTGCTATTGTCCTGGAATAACTCCACAACATCACAAAATATTCTTCTCTACAGTGACAGTGATCAAAAAATAAATTGCACTTTACAGAGGGCATCTGTCATTGCCCAGTAAAGACCACAGCAGTATTTGCACAGCCTTCAATAATAACTGAACCAGGATTGTAATAAAATAGCTCTGCATTTTCTCATTATATTGCAATTGTCATTAAAATATCATACACAGTTAAATGATTATTGTTCAAAGAAAAGGACTGTGGGCAGTGTACAACAATGTTGTTCTGAGGCAAAATTCTCACTCCCTCCCAAGTGTTTCTTCCAGATACATCTCTCCTTTCTCTTAGAAAAACTAATCCTGAGCTGGAAACTACCTATCATTTTTAAATTAACTTGTTCTGAAAAAGAGCAGATCCCATATTATGACCTTATAGGCTATGTAGCTTGTTGGTAAAAATTATCCTTGAATTGGAAAATCAGTTTTATTGATCCTGTAAATAATAGCTGAAAACAACAGCTATCTGTCCCCAGTGCAGACACCACCACCCCCCCAAACATATCCAGCATATCTGTTCAGCAGGTGAACATCAGTCATGCTGTTTCCTTACAAAGGGTAAGCCAGGCTGGCTCTTCCTAAAACAGAGGAGGTAAGGACAGAATCAATCAACAAAGCTCTTCATACTCTTCTGCAGGACATTCCCCCACGTATTTATTAATGCTGTAGCAACATCAGCCACTACTGTCCCAATCCTACAGATTCTCCCACTGCAGAGTGGCCCCCTGAGCACACAGAGCAATTAATTCCCAGATTTCAGCCTCTCCAGGATATATAAATGCACCACAATGGAAAAGCTGATGAATTTGCATGTACTGTAAGCCCTTGGCAAGGGATGGCAGAGATGAAAGACTCCTTCCAGCCTTCTCCTACACTGCACCTTCCATATCTCACTTGGCAGTGCCAAGCTTTGCACTGATGATTAGGATTATCAGAGACAGAGATAATTTACCTATTAAGAACAATTACGGGTAACCTCAATGCCAAACAGTTACAATTCAACTGTAAATACCATCTTTTATAGAACATTAATCTTCCTACTCCAATTTTAAATTTTCCATTTTTTCTATGCAGAAATATATATAAACTTGGATTTAAAAGTCAAGATATTCAATATTTTCCTTCAATATACAGTTGCTGACTGAGAAAAGCAGACCTAAAACTTTCAAAAGATGAAAATACTCCAGGGGCATAAACACCTGATTATCTGGTCCACATCCAGCCACAGCAAATTGTCCCAGTATGTAAAATGCATTACAGACTTTAATCCCGAGACTTATTTTACATATTCACAGAAAGATGCCATATTACTCTACACAGAAAGATATTACACTACAGCTTAAACTGACAAGATTTTCCTGATCCAGCCTGTGAAGTATTTCATTTACTCCTAGTCACCCCTGCCCTCTCATACCTCACTAATTCCTCTGCAGATTCACAATTTACACTCCTTAAATGTTCTTAATGGCTATGCTGTTAATGGTTTTGTGACAGACCTAAGTCCATCACTGTACATCTGGGCACATCAAGGTAAATCAAGCTGATTGTACTGTTCTTTCCACAATTTCATGAGTATTGTTCCAACATGGACCCAGGCAAATGAACCCTCCAGCAGCCCTCCCTCAGGTTGAGTGCAGAGATGAAACAAAGGTTAGTACATGTAGCTCAAGTTAATTTTGACCTTTATTTCACACCATTATATACTTTTCTATGTTCACCTTCTAACCTCTCACAGCTTTATTTAAAGGAATAAGCTATTAAAAACCATACAGAACACCAACAGGTCCGAATACCTCTACAATAAATTAGAAAAGCCTCGTCCATATATTCAATCTTCCTATCATTTTGGAGCACTCAAGTGTAATAGCATGTGATTTTCCACCTAATATGCACTCAGTGAAGCTAAGTCTGAGCATACTTACACATCCTCATACAGCCTTTTGGTCAGAAACTTTGAGCAACCCTAAGAAAAGCTCACCTATAATTTTCATGTGTTATTTTTACTAAAAATTTCTACTTTTCTGGAACCTTTCATCTGAAGACCGTGGTATTTTTTTTTTTTTTTTAAATTTTTTTTTAAAGCTCAAAGGCGTCTGTGAAGTGCTGCCAAACAAATAAACGAGGGCAGGNTTTTTTAAATTTTTTTTTTTGCTTCAGAAGGTCAGGAAAGCAAAGAAAATTTTGTAATTACTTCATCCAGCACACAAATGCAGCTTTTGGAACAGCACAGCAAGTTTTGAGGGCAATCATCATGCAACAGTACAGGGAAAAGAAGATCAGAGAATATAATCTTCAACTGAATTCCAGTGTAATCCTGATAGAGAATTAAAGGATTTGGAATGGGTCAGAACACTGGAATTAACAACAGTGCTCTTCTCTAAAAAAAAAAAAGCTGTGAAATCCTACCAGCCAGAACAGGTCAGAACTTCTCATTAGTATCACACCCACCACAGTCAGCACAGCAGCACTGCCTGCCTGAGCCGACTGAATCCACATCTGGGTCAGGTTTTTGTTTTGTGTGCTCCCAGTGGCTAGCAGGCAGTCTTGCAGTCTACATTATTTCAACCAAGTTCTGACCTGGCCTAACCTTGGTTTGTGAAATCCAATAAGATCACAGCACGATCTGGCATGGCTGCAAGCAATGTTCAGTCATACTGATACAGAAGTCCCTGAGGACCATAATCTGGAAGAAACAACAAAGAAGGTTGCAACAAAGAGAACCATAAAACAAAAGGACAAATGGCAAATAAAAGAGGAGCAGTGTTGCAGTACCTCAAATGAAGGGAAGGCCAATACAGAGACCTGTGCTGTCAGAATTTAGTCTAGACTAAGAAAGAAAAAAAAGTAGGGAAATAAAAAAATAAATGGAAAGAAAAATCCTGCTACCTTTTTAAAAGCTGAAGTTTCAAAGGTTTCCTCAAACAGTTTAGAAAATAAAGTATGCAAAACCTCAAATGTATGAAGGCCTTCTTTTCTGAAATAGCTGGCAGAGAGATCCTTGACAACTGAAAAATTTCCTGCTTGAAGTAGCAGTCTCTGTAAAGTGCATTTATTTTGGGCCACAGCAGTACTATTCAGCATCTAGGATCCAGGGATTGTAGGACATCAGAAGCATCCTCAAAGCTCAAGCAAGCACAATGCAAACTCTCCCACATCACACCATCCACCTTGGCTGGGTCAGATCCTTAACACCCATAACCAACACACCAGAAAGCCAACTCCACTCTTGGGCAGACAAGACACAGCATCATAGAATCACAATCCTCAGGGCTGCAAGAGACCTTTAAGATCATCAAGTGTAACCATCAACCCAGCACTACCACTGTAACCCCTAAACCACATCACCCAGAAGATACAGGCTCCTTGACCTACCCACAAATTGCCTGATCACCTCTCCAAGGCACCAAAACAACAAAGGTTATGCACACAAGCTGGGTGGCCAGGTGAGGAAAATAACAAAAAGGAGAGTACAAGGATGCATGAGATGGCAGGAGAAGGAGAGAGCATGCAAATGTTGAAAAGAGCATGAGGAGGGGTGAAAAACAGCACACCTGAGAAACTACAGGCACATCTGAGAGCTTAAGAAAGCGTGAAAGAGTACAAGGAAATGCTACAACAGAAAAGAAGTAGTTTGAAAAGAAGGATCTGTCTTCCCCTTCACCCCTAGGATTATTTGTCATCCTGATGAATCTTTAGTTTTGCTTTTTTGCCTCATTTAATATGGCATTAAAGTTTTACAAGTTTGTGCTGCAGTGGTAAATGTTTGCTTCATGTTAGATGTAGGGACAAGGCAAAAAACAACAGGAAGCTGATTTTGGCAAAGGCAAACTTTAAACACAGATGCTGCCAACAGTGGAAAACCTTCAGGGATCAGTGAAACAAGGTGATCAATTAAAATGAAATCCAGAGATAGGTGTCCACTACACTTCAGGTAGTTATTTTGTTAACTGCCACCTTTCCTAGCTTCTTTGCTAACACAGGCAAATACATCAAAGGCAAAAACCAAACAGCCCCATTTAATCTTGTCATGCAAGAACAAGATTCATCAGGCTAAATATCACCTTTCTTCCAGAGTACAACCTCTTCCTGACATGAAATCCAAAACCACACAGTAGAATGCTGAACAGGTCTTGAAGAGCTCCTTGAAACATGGGCACTTCAGCCAGGGATGATAGTAAATAAAAGTTTAAAAGTTCCCAAAGAATGGAAGCAACAATTTTTTCTTACTTCAAATCCTGGCAAGCACTGTGCTAATCTTTCCCTAATCTCCAACTTCTGGATTTTAAAAATGCTACACATACACACCTTGGTGTGGCCTGCATCAGGCTTAGGTGAGCATGAGACCAGTATGAGACTGCTGAGTTTCACAAGTCCATGCATCCTTATCCTCAGGGACCAAGGAAAACACCTTCCCATGCAGAACATCTGAACATATGTCCAATGCTCACTCAAAGAAAATTCACTTGAAACAGAATCTAAAAAAAAAACAACCCAAAGTCTTTAGCCCCTCTATGAGTACTTATGACCACTGTGATTTACTCTTTCTAGCCTGGAGATTTAATAGAGTTGGGTTTTTCCTCCACTATTTTGGTATGTGTTTATTTTAAGAGCCTAGAAAATTTTTTCAACAGCTTTTTAATCACATGCTAATTTCTAGCTGTATTTCTCAAATTAGAAAAATCAACAATTAGAGCACAGTCAATGTAGAAAAGAACTGCTTACAGGACAAATATGTAAAATAGATTATCTGGGTTCAGTGTTCTGTGCTAAAACAACACTTTATACCGAATACAAGTCACTGAGATTCAGTGTTTCATAAACTCACCCTCCCCCATATGTATTCCTCATTCAAAAGCTCAAAGCTCTTATTTCAGAGCTTCTGCCACCCATCTCCCACCTGCAGAGTACAAGGCCTCCAGGAAAAGAGGCCCAAGAGACTTGACCTTCTGCCCACTGAGGTAAATGCAAAGCTTGCCACCACTGAAGTAGTAAATAAGGTCAAGGAACATTTGTCAGATGTAGAGTAGCTGAAAATTAGGACACTTTTCTCAAAAATTTGGCTACAGTTTTCATGCACTCAGTGCCTCCATGTTCAAGGTGACCTGCTTAGACCAGCAAGGTTGCAGAGGCAGAATGGCTAATTTGCATTATTAATATTATCCATGCTGAAGTCACCAGGTGCACCTCTTTGTGCCTTCTTAATCTCAAACATGCAGTGGACTGATAAAAAGCTTCCCACTATTAATTTTAATACCTATTTAGGGCCCCCCAATAGTGGCAGGCACTGCATCCCTGCAGTCCCCAAGCAGCCTCCCTATGCTGTGAGCCTGCAGCCCTTCCTGAGCACAGACAGACAGTACAGGGGCTGCTCCAGCCCTGCTTCCAGCATCCTCAGCCACTGGGGATGGCCAAAGAGGGGAACACTCAGCCCTCCATCCTGTTCAGCCTGAACAAGATGAAAAAAAAAAAAAACAAAAGGCTAGAAAGCCTTTCACTCTCAGTAAATCTAAGCCGTTTGGTAACTCTGCTTGTATCTATTCTTACAAGCAACACTTAAAACTAAGAAAACGCTGCAGATCAGTATCTATTTTAGCATAAAGATATGCACAGAAAGCTTCTAAATTTCACATTCCCTCAAATCTTCTTCACAGCTTACATTGTGTAACACATGCTAGTCGTTTACTCTTCTGAGATTTCTGGGAGGGTAAAAAAGAAAAGAAAAACAAAATTGCAGCCAGATCTTTCTTTCTATTCTTTGCTGACAGATGAGACCTTCATCTAAGCAAAGGACTCAGTAACAGGCTTGAAACACTCTGCTTGATAAACATGCGCATATTTAGAAAATGTGCCAGTCCACTCCTCTTACCAACCCACACTGGAGGACAAAAGAGAAAAAATTGCCATGGGCATCACATCATGCATTTACAATTTCCAGAGAGGGGTTTGAACTGGTACCCACAGAAGGAAGCCTGCCTGAGCTGGGAGCTGCTGCTCAGCTCCACGGTACTTCCCACAGAGGAGCTGCACAGCCCGGCTGCCAGCCACAGACAGATTAGAAATGGTGCTGCCAAGTGTTACAAATGCTAGGCAACCGGGTTTTATGGAGAGCACAGAAAGACCTTGAACCTCGCCCTTCATTTTGGAGAAAATATAAACCAAATATGGAAGGCGCACAAATTATTAATATACACTAATTTTACTTTTATTGTCAGAAGTGATCATGCTTGTGCGTAATAATTGCAATGATCTACAATAAGAAAACACTGAGTTTTATTAAAAGCTTATTCTAAAACAAGGACAAAAAAATCCCACCCATATTTAGAATTTTAAAAGAGAATATTTAAAATATCTCTTTAAAAGAGAATATAATTTAAAATATATCAAAGAATAATGAAAAATCATCCAAAATTTAAAATACAATTCTCAATAACTAGATTCCATATGAATGTTATTTCCATATATTACATACAAACTTCAACAGAATTTCACTGTCAGCTGGTTCTGAATTTTTCTTCCTCCCCCTCCTTAACTGAGCAATTAAATTCCAGAAGCAAAGCTCTCAGTAATTCTGTCACAGTATTCTCATGTTCAAAGCACTCTCTGGGCATTAAACTCCACAGCAACCCAAGGAAGTCAGCTAAGAAATGTCAGCATTCCCATTTTACACAAAAGAAAAAAATGAAACAGATCCTCCAGAGTTTTTATCCAAGATCAGAGCACCAGTTTTGATTATACACATACTAAGGGACAGATAATCCATGCTGTGGCTTAGCAAAACATTTCTATTTAATAAAGCCCTTAATCACTTGTCTAGAGACTTAAATGTTCCTATTCTCAGCTCAAATGAGTATGCACATTGCTAAATGAATATACTGATGGAGTTCCAACAAACAAAGCCTCACAACAGCATGCATCCAGGGAGAAAAAGCCCAGTGAGCAGGCTCTTGGGTGGAGTGAGGGGTATATAATCTTAAAAATCATGAAGAGCTGGAGCTAGAAGCTGGACTAGAGCCAGAATCTTTGAGCACAGAGTAATTACAAGGCAGGCAGAGACACAACAGCCCTATCTGTGCTAGCAAATGAAGAGTTCCAGGATGTTCCTGGGTTTTGAAGTGCTATGATTCACACTGTTAAATTGATAAAGAGAGGACCTTGAGAGGCTTTTGGCTGTAATAAATTGCTCTCCCCCAAACACCACTCTGGCATGGCTCAGAGGCTACAAGGCAGGGCCACTTCTCAACAGGCAGCACACACATGGCCACCATGGTTTGGAAGCTGCAGAATGTCACCCTCATGGGCATGGGCCTCTCTGTGCCAGCTGGTCCCAGAGCTCCCAAACATCCAGTTTGCCCAGGCAGATGTGAGTGAGTGAGTGAGTGCAGCTCATAGGAATCAGTGTGGCACACACAAAATAACATTAATGCTCTGCTACACCAGGTTATATTAGGGTTTCCTACTGCAACTGACTGAGGCTGGGGTTTCCCAGCATGCAGGGGCTCTGGAGCCTGTAGAACTTGCACAAGGAAAACAAACTGTGTTTGCTTTTCTTAGTCATAACCCAAGAGGGTGGATGGCAGTGTTTAAATCTTCTCATCAGAGACTCTGACTACAGCATCCAAATAAACCGTATTCAAATACCATGAGCAACAGACATCTCTAACTCACATATCACTAGACATCTCTGAGATTCCCAGCAGTGGACCAGCAAGCTAAGGTCACACACAGGGCTTGCTGCCTGTCATGGGAGCTCCATGCCAAGCCATGTAGATACTCATCTAACATTAGCATCTGTTTGCTTGGCAGGCTCCAAAGGCAATTCAGCTGACAACTCTGAATTTGCCTCTGGGTCTGTCACAAGATCATGTAACTCTGGGACTTCTGAGAATGCCTAATACTTCTTTGGTGAAGATCATGTGTATCATAATATATTAGCTCCATTCTAAGCATCTCTTGAAATTAGTGTTTGTGACCCCTCAGAATTATTCAGGTTGTGTGGCTGGTCTAAGTGTGTAAACTAAAGCCAAGTTCAAAGATCGTGCAAGTAGCTCTTGTTTGCATCAAGATCTCTTCAGCAAGTTTACATGATGATCCCAAGAAGATAAAAATCCAATTTTTCGGTGTTAACATGGGTCGCTGTTACTGATGATACATCAGTCTGCTCCCAGGCTTGTGCAAAATGAACAGGGTAACTATCAGCTTTGCTGTCACCCTACTGCTTTAAGGTTTGATATGCATGTGAAAATGATACTTTAAAAAGGATTACACAACTTTACATTAGTCTAAAAGCTTGTTTCATAAGATTCAGTCCATAAAAGGCCAAAGTCTTTACTTTTTACTATATATATATATATATATAAATACACGCACATGTATGTATCCAACTGAATAAATGTGAGGAAAGATGGGATTGCTCACGTGCTTAAAATTAAAAGCATGCTAAATCATCCTATTATGTCAGGAAATAGATGAACTCTTGGCCCTAAAACACTGAATTCCAGAGACAGCTGCAGTGTGAAAACCCAATGTTAAATTTGCCCTCAAGTTTAAATGCATTGTATTTCTATAATTACTCATTTTTAAAAATTACTTAAAGAGCAGAAGACACTAAAAATCAATGCACCTTTCCCCAGTCTGTGTCTGATAAAGAAACTTCAAACACCATTAACAGCCTTAGGAAATAGACATCCCTGTTTTTGGGATATTGGATATTCCCAATGGACATCAATTACATAACAGGACTAGAGCAGCAAATATTACAAATGCTATGGACAATGTCTAAAACAGGAACCGCTTGCTGGTCAGGCATTTTCTGTTTTGTTTTTTTCACTTCCGAATGTAGCAGCATGCAGGGAACTCAGTCATTATGTAAAACAGACCTAAAAGCTCTTTCTAGTCTAATAATGCAATATTGCAAGTAGGAAATCAGACCATTCCCACTGTGTTTACAGCTATGGAACAGAGACTTCAAAGCTTCAAACCTATGTTTTAACAGTAAGCAAAATCAGTCCTTCTTCATCAAAAGGTTAAATGCAAAACGTAATTTTTTTTTCATCCTATTGCTAAAACTGAAAAGTCAAAAACAAAACCATCTGGAAAAATGAACATAACTAATCAGATTTCTGTCTCCTGTACAAAAACAGACCTAGAGGAATTTCCCTGGGAGGCTTCCCAAATCAGGGAGGCTTCAAAGCAAAAGGTGGTGGCTCACAGATCTGCAGGCCATGTCTCCTGAAGCCATATTGCTTGAGAACTGCTAATTTTCAGCCCACACAGATAACATTTAGACACCTAAGCCCTTGATAGAAGCACAAGGCTCCCAAACTCCCCTAATACCCTTGAAGCTGTGCCTTGCAATCACGGTTGGTTGTTAAAACGCAGTCCACAGTAATTATTGCTGTGCTCTCCAGGCAGAGCAGCCTTTGCTGCAATACAGCAGTTCTGAGACATGAGGCCAACTGAAGCCTCAAGTCTATTTTAATCCCACTATAATTATTAATTATGGATATGTAGTTGAGATGCTTCTGAATTGTTTGCATGAGGGTGTATTTATGCATTGCAGAGGAACACTGCAGAGGAATATCTGAGCTTGAACTGACTGAACTGGCATCAGAGCCAATGTAACAACAGCACGATGCTGTGTGAGACACCACTGCTGTCAGGACTCACTGCTGTGCTCAGAGCTAACAACAAAACATACCTTTTCACCATCCTCCATTAAGCAGTGTTGACAGATCCATTAAATACAGAATGAAGAGAAAAGTGTTGACAGGTTTCTCCAAGGCAAAACAGAGGAGAAACACACTGGTTAGTTGTTCAAAGGACCATGATAAAGGAAAAGTAGTATTACCCAAGTCAGAACCACCAAGTGGATGCTGGAAAATTTGCCATAGACTGGCTGAATGGAGAGAGACATTGTCTTACCCATGCCTGCACCAGCGTGCAGCTGCCATCAGCCTCACACTGCAGGGAAGGGGACAGATGCAGACCCTGGCACCATTTCCTAACCCTGGAAGAAGTGGGGTCTCTACAACGTTTTTATTTTATGTTGTTATCCCTTAGTCATGCAATATTTATAAGTAATAAAACCTTCTCTTTTTACTTCAGAAAGCAACACATCACTGTACTTTTCTAGGAATATCACCTCAGATCAAATACCTGGTGATTTTAGTTTAATAGCCTCCTATGCACTTGCATGATTAGCAACTAATTCTTTGGAGAAAAAGATTTGCCTCTACACATGCTCTGCACTAACTAAACAGTCCACTGTAAAGCAGTACAATATTGAGTAGATTGCAGGGATTAAGTACATTTTCTACCACAAACAATAAGAAGGATTTCTGTAATCAGCCTTGCAGAGGGATCTAGATAGATTGGAGCATTGTGCTATGATGAATGGGATGGAATCTCTAAAGTCAACATGTCAGATTCTGCAGGAAGGACAGGGTAACACCAGGCACAAGAACGAATGTGCAGAGGAGCAGCTGGAGATGAGCCCTGCAGGGAGGGTCTGGGGGTGCTGTGTGGCCAGCAGCACCTCAGTGTGAGCCAGCAGGGTGCCCTGGAGGGTCTGGGGGTGCTGTGTGGCCAGCAGCACCTCAGTGTGAGCCAGCAGGGTGCCCTGGCAGCCCCGAGGGCAAACCCCACCCTGGGGCACAGCAAACACAGCACAACCACCGGGCAGAACAGGAGACTGTCCTGCTGGGCTCAGAGCTGGGGTGGCCTCACCTGCAGTGCTGCCTGCTGAGCAATGGCAGAAGGGTGTGCAGGTCTCTGAATGCATCCAGAGGAGGGGAACAAAGCTGGTGAAAGGGCTGGAAGGAATGTCCTGTGAGGAGTGGCTGAGGACTCAGGGCTTGTCTGGTTTGGAGAAAAGGACACTGAGGGGTGACATTGCTTCTGTCTGCAGCTTCCTGAGGAAAGAAGTGGAGAGAGAAGTGCTGATCTCTTCTCCCTGGTATCCTGTGACAGCCATGTGGAAATGGAACAAAGCTGCATCTGGGCAGGCTCAGACAGGACAACAGGGAAAATTTCTTGACTGGGAGGGTGGGCAAATATCAGAACTGACTTCCCAGAGAGGTGGTAGATGCCTCAAGCCTGTCAGTGTTTAAGAGGCAATGCCTTTAACAACACTGCCTAACTTTTGGTCAGCCTGAATCAGTCAGGCAGTTGGACTACATGGTCACTGCAGATCCCTTCCCACTTAAGTAGTGTACTCTATTTTAATTATTTCACTGTGGTCTTCTCCAGATCACAGCTGTCATGGACTTTTTTTCCCCAAACCCTAAAAAGAACCTAGACATGAAGAAAGAGATGTCTCACATTATCATTCGCAGATAAAAAAACAAAGATGGAAGAAAGAAAATAATTTCCTCAGGATGCTGTCATTCAGAGAGGATCAGGTCAACCTCCCAAATCTTAGTCTGATGCCTTAGACTATACAACAAATTATTGTCTGTTAGCTGTTCTTGAGAGTGTTCTTGAACCTCCTCAACCTTCAATCAAAGTGTGGACTTATATTATGAGAGTGAACTTCAACTGAAATCAACAGGAAATTGTTTAAAAATTGCATCATACCAAATTTTGAATGTGCTTCCTGAGTATTCAGAAAAAGGTGTTCACTGCATGCAAGGGAAAATATAAATTTCACCTTAAAAAAAAATAACAACAAAAAAATTTAAAAACCAACCAACCAAACAAACAAAAAACCATGGCTGCTGCCTCAGAGTCTTATGAAGAGAATTAGCTATTATTTCATTCTTCCATGCTTAGAATGGAGATCTGAAGAAAGCAGCCAAGGCCTGAAAATTCTATACATCTGCCTCTCTTTTTAAGTCCTACAAGCTCCCAGATTACTTAAGGCAAAAAAATTGCAGAAAGACATGAGGAAATACAGGGACATAACTTTAGCCTAAATTAACATACCAGAGGGAAGTACTTACCAGAGTTTTAAAAGTGCAATCCAACACTCCCTAAAAGAACTGCAGAACCTGACCTTTACCCAGGTACACTCACACAGGAAAGCTGAAGCAGGCAGAAAAACTTCTTTTTCCAGTAATTCTGCACATAATTTTGAGCTCTTTTCAATAAAAAGACCCTTTTATCTGCCCACTTCCATCACACTGCTGGTTGTATACCCTGGGAAACTGTCTGCAATAAACATCCAACCATCAAGTAGTCACTAAAATATTCCTTTTTCAGAAACTAGACAAATGACAATCATTATCATAAAGGCCCCATTATGAGAAAAATTTATTTTTGTACTAATGTTTCTCCTGATGATGTGAGTTAAAGTCTTTCAAAAGATGTCAGAATAGTACCTGGCCTGTTGGACCTAAAAGCATATTGATAGCTTCAGAAAGTCAAAATCAAACCATATAAAAATCTATATTTTTCTGGTAAAGGAAAGCAGGACACTATGAAGCACACAGAAAAATTTCCAACTCTGAAATTTTTTTTCTTAGTAACTGACTAATTTAATAGCCAGCTGGTAAAATAATGACGGAAAGAGGCCAACAAAACTATACAAAGCTAAGAGAAATTGCCCTGTACTAATTAGAAACAATGAGCAGCCCAATGACACTTTATAGACTTCAATTAGCATACTCTGCAGGAAGGAGCTTTCAAACATCTGTATGATGATTATTCTCCACTGGGATGTCATTTACAGTGCAAAGTATTAAAAACAGGACCAAAAATCAATTACAATCTTTGTAAATGAGCATATTTTTTATCTAAGGGATTTGAATTTGTATGTGAAAATTTGCTTTAAAAGGAGATAGAGAATCAGATTTGACAATGAAAAACAGGCAGCAGCAATCCCCCCCCCATCTGATTTGCACAAAATTTAAGGATCATTAAGGTAGTAATTTCTATATAAAGTGCTAGAACAAAATATTATTTGAAGTCAATCCTAACAAAGCAATGACTAACCCCATGCCAGATTCCAAGAGAGACTTTCATTATGAAAGTTTTTAGCAGACATCCAGAAATACAGCCCATTAACCAAGATTACTTGGATGATTAAAGATATGTACACACTAGACAGGAAGACACAAATATGCAAAATTAATAGGGAGAGTAGAAAGCAACTAATACGCAATGAAAATGCTATTTCAACTGATCTCTATTTAATACATTAGAGTTGAGAATTAAGGATTTTAGCCTGTAATCAAAGGAAGCCAAAATAATGTAGAAAAACTTAAATTACCAGATAAAAATACAAAAAATTAAGGGATTTTATCAGAGCCATTTTATCAGAGTTTTTCATCATGGTAGAAAATCTGGCATTGTTATCCTGACTGCAGATCACTGATGACCAAGCACCATGAGTATTTTTTACAGGAAGTAAGATGAATATAACAATTCTCTTGGAGGCAAAACTTATTTGTCTTTGTAGGGGCAGATTAATGACCTACAAATATACGGCCATACTTCAAGAATATATAAAAGCATGAACTAATGGAGAGTGCAGAAAATTGCTGAGCAAAGCCAAAAGAATGCCATTCCTGTGCCCTAAAGGTTGTCTTCTCATAATTAAGGAGGTACTAACCTAAGGTGTTGCTGCTGACCTTTAAAGCCCTAAGCAACCTGAAAATCTAGCCAAGAGATCAGGCTTTCTGTGCTCTTTACCCTTCTTTCCTTTTTCCTTTTGCTTCTACAGCAATGATTAGAGAGAAGCTGTCAGTCCCCCTCAGCCACTGTGTCATTTGGTCAGACAGGACCTGGACCTATTAAACTCTCATTCAAACTTCAAAGCTCATTTCTCCCGGTGGGTACCTGGGGAGAAACTAAAAGGATTCCCTGGAAGAGTTGTTTTATGAAGCCACCTCTCCATTTTGTAGTAGGTTACCTGGCAGATGAGCAAGTTTAAAATGCTAGTGGGATTTTTATGGTTCAGGCAGTTCAGAACAGGATGAGATACCAATCAGCTGTGTATAATCAAAGATAAGAGGATGGAGGATGCTGTCATGATGCCTGGGCCTCTTCACTGACATGGAACATCATGGCTGTCACTGGTGCTCTGGAAAAAGGAACTGTACAACCTATTTAATATCATGTGCTCTGCAGTATTAAAATGAAGTCTGAATTTCACGGGAAAATTCAAGATAACTAGGTTAATGCAGGATGTCTGCAGCAGAATTTCAGCTGCACAGCAGTCTCAAGCTATTTTGAGCAGCAGCAACTACTTACTTAAGTAGAATCAGCAAGAGGCCCCATTCCCTATTGTTTGGGAATAACAAAGCTGGAACACCTCTAACAGGCTACCTAGGGATTACTTCAGCTAAATGCAGCTTTGCTATCATAAAAGAAAAGAATTTTTTTCAGCCTGACAGCACCATAAAAACTCTCATTCATAGTGAATGACACATGAACAGAGACTGGTGTTTATAATTTTCTGCTGGTTAAAGACTCATTCTTGCTCCCATTGAACTAAATGAGGCAAAACTGCCATTGATTTCAATCAGATTGTCAGTAGACCTTAAAGATACTAACCATCAGCATTTATTAATATGGAATTATCAGCAGAAAACATATTGACTAGTTGATCTAAATACTTTATCTTCATTCATCAAAACACTTAATCCAAATGAACAGAGACAGAAAACTGAACCCAGACCAAAGGTCAGGCTGAACTTAAAAATTGCAATGACTGCTGACGCACATTACCAGCAGCAGAAGCATAATGTGTATTGTATCCAATCAAACCAATGGACAGAATATTAAATGGGAAACACACAACACACACACACCCACACACCCACCTTGCTTTCCCAGAAGCTCAAATTCTGCCTCAATCACAAACATCCTCCACCTTTTCACATAAAACATGAAAAAACCATAAAAAATTCATAAAACTGTCTCCTTATTTGCTGAAGCTTTTAATTAAAAAAGCCAAAAATCAACTTCTGTCACTATAAATGCTACAAGTCTCATAAAAAGCTCTTAAACTCCACTGGTATTATTTTAACTTCAGAGAAATAATTGATGTACTATAAAGGAGAAAAAGGGTGGTAAAAAAAAAATCTGAATTTAATTATATGAATGGTATTCTGTATACATTTAATTGCATAGCAGTAGCACAACCACTTTCATTACTCTTTATAGCTTCAGATGCCCATTAGCACAATCCCCAAGGTTCCTTATGAATAATTAGATTAGAAAAGGGGGACTCTGATGAAACGCAATAGGATGCAATGCTTATGAAACAGCACATCTTGAATCCAGATGCTGACATGACAACATCATGAAGAGCTAATTTGCACATCCAAATTAATACCATCATGATGATAATATAAAAGAAAGATATGCATATGAAACGAGCTACAGAAAATAATGTCAAAAAGAATTGAGGCACTTATATTGCAAAAATACATCCTTTTGACATTTTAACTCAGTTGGAAAGGTGTAAATAGATGAAATGTCATACTCATGAGCATGGAGATACTTAAAGAGACTTGCTAGAATTTAATCCACTCTTTGGCAACACAGGGGCAAGCTGTTTAATAAATAGTTGTATCCATCAAACATGTGCAGCACTCACATAAACAGGTGAATAAATTTCATTATATTCTATAACACATCTGTTTCTATTTGATATACTGAATGTTTTTGTATTGTCTGGTGCTTCTTAGGTATATACCATCAACTAAATCAGCAGAGATGCAAAAAAGACAGAAACAAATAGGGTTTAAAAATATTTTAAAGAGAGTCAGATATTTCTGCAGCTGTCCTGAGTTGTACGTCTGTGTATTTACATGTCCAAATGGTTAAGAAAGATCTCCCTCAAATACACTTAACAGAAAATAATGGCATTTCTGTAGAAAGGCAAATAGCTCCACTTCCACTTCTGTGTCTTTGCTTCCTGTACAGATTAAAACACAAGCCCATGTTACAAGGCAGACTCTGCCATTTGCTACTCAGACACCGATGTCAAAGGCTGCTCCTCTCTCCACATTTTACAGCTTGTAATGTACATGGATCCTGTTTGCTCTATGCATTTGAGAATGTGTTCTGGCACATAGCTTTTAAGAAAAGTTCACATCAAGATGCTGGGATCTCTTCAGAGTGAAGAAAAATCATTGTAAACTCAGAAGAAATTATAACATTTCTGAAAAATATGGCAGAAACAGAAGGACAAAAGTAGATAGATGGAACACAAGCAAGGGGCATAAACCTGGAGACATCATAGATATGATAAAACAACAATTTGAAACATTATGACTGGAAACTTTCTTATGATGCACGGGTGAGGAAAACCTCACTAGATTAAAAAAACATACATAAGGCTAATAATAACAGTGTTCTTCACAAAGCATTAAAAAATCTTTCACAAAGTATCACTGAAACAAGGAGGTCAATAGGATTCAAGTGATATATATACACTCATGCACTTATCCACAAAAAATCATGATAATAATAATAACTGAAAATAACTTATGACAAAATTTTACTAACTGACAGGCATATAAAAGAGAAAGGTATAGCAAGAAAAATTTTTAAAAACCAAACCAAAACAAAAAACCCACAAAAAATAAAACCACAAAACCACAACCCCAAAACAATTCCATATCTTCCCAACAATCATGCCAACACTGCAGAAAAGTAAACATTTTTGTGGATGAATGATATCCACTTAGAAAAGCATAGTAACAGGGGAAGAACAGGAAATCTTTCCACTTTGTATTTGTGTAGTTATGAGGCAGAACATATTATTTCTGTACATAATATTACACCTACTACCTGCACAACAGAAATTACAGGTACTTCATTATTCATTCTCACAAAACACTTCCTTCTTTTAAAAGAAGTCTAAAGTGCAAGCTTCTTCATTACCACAGCCCTACAGTCTTTGCTTACTGAGATTGATCCAAAAGTGTTTAAATCACTAGGAGTTCATTCCATGGACTTCAAGGGAAACAGTATCAGGATCAAAATCTATGAGTAGAATACGTTAACAAAACCAAAAATCAAACAACCAGCAAGTCACAGAGGCAACATGCAGTGAGGAAACGTATGTGAGGCATAACTGAAAGCTTTTATTGGTATATGAAAGCATTTTCATGAGCTCTTGCTACTGTAACCCTGACGCTTCCTGTATTTATCTGCCTTTTTTGTTACCCCTTGCTGTGCATTGTGTAAGTTACAAAATTCTGATGGCATGTTCATTTTAATCACCTATAAGGCATCATATACTCCAGTAGCACTGAAGTGAATAAATAACATGAGGTCTTTTATTTTGAGAACACACAACTAAGTGCTCTTAGTCATGATGTATGTTCTACTCATCAAAATAAAAGACCTCAAATCAATGTAGTTCTTCCTTTGGAAGGCAAAATACTAAAAAGTACATATACTTTAAAAGCTCCTATGCATCATCCTAAAGCTGAAGTTGCCAACAGTCTCCAAATGCATAAATTCACAAAACACCATGCCTAAAGCCAGAGCTGGCACACTATTCTGCTTCCTTTACAGTGTCCTGCCACAGTTTATGCTTTGCAGCAGCACTGAGACTCATTTCTAGACTTAATGGTGCAAATGGATGACATTTTAGCTCATTTTTCCCTTCATCTACTTTCCTATAATTCTTCATTATCTGCACAAAGGTTGGAAGTTCTGCCCCAAAACATGCTACTCCTGAAACACTGTCAGATTTAGGGTGGTTGTGGCAGACACTGGTTTCTAACTATATCAGCCTAGGTCTGTGCAGTAATTTATATGCTGCTAAAATCTAATGAAATCCATGTACAATTTCATGGATGTTTTATGCTAACTTTTCTTGTGGAATGGCCTTATATGAAATGTATGATACAATATTAGACCTCATTACTTCAGGAGATACATACAATCTATCAAAAACTTAAAGAACACAGACATTAACTCAGGATGTAATCTCAAAACAGAACACCAATTCCTGGCATGAGAAAATTTAGGCAGGCAGTTTCTATGAAATATTTTAATATTTACTTTACTAGATACCAAAAAATTATAATAGTTAACAAGGGTAAAATAGTTCTGGAACAGGCCCTAAGCTTTTCAGTGTTTTCAGACTGCAGACAGAGAACTGATGACAGATCACAACCACCCTGGCAGCTGCCATGGCTTGGCAGAGCTGGGACACCACATGGCATGGATGTAATATGTATTGTCTTAATATAGTAGTTCTAAACATAAATGTTTTAAAGATATGTCCTACATATTAGTAGGACAGCAAGCGGACAACAGAAGATTGGGTTTAACATTACCTCTGCTATATCCCTGCTGTATTCTCTTCTCACATTAGTCCAGCAAATTTGCAGAAGAACATTTATGCAGGTTTTTTAATATAAAGAAATTCTGTGCAGATAAGATTTGCAATAAAGGTCATCATTCATCCCTCCTTGGTAGTCTCTTTATTACCCTCATTATTATTGCTTTTCTGTCTACAGACCTGTGCCTCCAAGTGCTTCCCCAATTTCTCTCACCTGAATAGGACTGTGGGATTTATCTCAAGGGTAGTATTAAGCTGTGTTCACGTATATCCAAGATTTTTATGTATGCATCCAGTCTATGACTTTCAGAGATCATAACTGGAGCTTTGATTCTCCTTCTCTGGGAATCAACTAAATGCATAATTTGCCTGGACTTATGATAACACTTCAGTCTGTTTTAGTGCATTCACAGTGCTTGGTAGCATAAATTGTTATTAAAAGAAACTCTTGGGAATCAATATGGTTAAATTTTCACTGAAGCCCCCATATCTTCACAGCCACCTAGATTTTATACTTGCCTAAACACCATGCACATTAAAGAGAGATGTGTATTAAAGACTGCATCTTTAGGTTGTCATAATATCCTGCTCTGAAATAAAAATGAATGAACTCTAATTAAAAAAGTACCCAGACAAAAAACAAAGTACTAGCTGTAGGGAAAGAGAATTATTGTTTCCCCCATTTAAAGAAAAAAAACCCAACAACAGCAACACCAAAGTAAGAAAAAGCATACAAGAAAAGCCATCGCACCAGTCTTTAGCTAGGTCTGGTATCTGAGAAATAAAAACAGTGCCAGTTGATGAATTACAAGCTTAATTACATCTGGGATAAGACATTTTAGAACCCAAAGGAAAAATGATTTGCTGGATGTCAGCATGCTCAGATGCCCACCAGCGAGCAGTCCCTCCTCTCTTCCAGGGCTTCAGTGAAGACAACATACATGTCAACCACAGCAGAAGAAACACAAACTAATGAAACTGTGTGTAAGCTGTAATTACACTGTCTCAGTGAATGGCACTTGGGGTATTGTGAACAGATTGTACATGTTACTTCACACAGGGCCTAATGAAGCGTTCCCTGTTCTACAAACTTCACCTCTTGATTTAATTAACCTTCATACCTATACATGCACTACCTACCAATCATAAATGTTGGAAACTCCTTAAATCAACTACGGTGCTTTTGAGCTACATTAGGAAAGTAACAGAGGTTTGGTTTGTGTTCAGTTTGGCAGCTCAAAAGTGAACAGCAAGGAAATTTTAAGGTTCTTAGAAAATAAAAGCTCATATGGTGAATTTGGCCCTAAATCACCACTCCGAAACATAACATCCTTTAAATGAAATTGCAATGAAGCAGAATTGATTCATTCACAAAAATAAAAAGCAGCTAATATTTTACTAGAAGAAAAATAAACATGAAAATAATCTAGTAGAGCCAACTTTATAGAAGACCTCTAGATATTAAAATGTGTNAGCCTTAGTGCCACAGCTGTGCTGTGAGCAGCACAGGAAAGAAGTGCTTGGGCCCATGTGCCTTTTTGGCTGGGGCAGCTCCTTTCACCTCACCAAGAGAGGCACACACAGGAGTTTCTACTGGCTTCACTATGCCAATGGGATCACCCAAAAGCACAAAAAAGTTTTCCCAGATTTCACCTTGTCCACAAAACCTAATTTTCTCTTTTAATGAAGGGCAGCATTTTCTGCTGCCCTGTATTTCGAAGGAACAAAGAGAAAGAACAGCACCTCAGAGAGGCACCTCAATGACAGGAGCTTACAGGGCTGCTCCTGGCAGGCAGGGCTCAGCTGAGTTTCCTTCAGGAAGACTTGGTAGCTGTGTAAATGATGAAGCAAAATTGACACACTTTCTCTGCTTC
>VZTT01072346.1:635-21053 GCA_013400855.1 Buphagus erythrorhynchus
GTAGTAGTAGGAGAAAAGGCTGCATTTCTCAGCATCACTCCTGTTGGTATGTATTTTTAATTTCAGTCACAATTTCCCATTGTTCCAAACATGCCATTTAATCTGCAGGGATCTGGGGAATTAATTAGGTACATTTCAGTTCTCCTGTAACTAATCCCCTTAATTCTCTTAGTTTAGGGAGCTGCACACACCAATGACTGATAAGCCACAAGGGCCTTATTTAGTTTACAGAAGGTTCTGCAAATCCCAGTGAGACGTTGGCCTGTGCTTAAATTTTCTCCATTTAGTCCTTGGGATAGTGGCATTTGAATGTGACCCTTCAAATCAAAAGCATTATCACACTTGGAAAAAGCAAATGAGAGTAGATTAATGAGAGTAAAAACCATAACAGTTTAACAATAAACCTTTTCTGTAGCCTCCGAATGGATACAAAACAAAATCTGTGATAAGCAGAATCAACTGCATCCACTCCAAAAGATTCCACTGAAATATCCTCATATTTTCTGGACATGGTTACACTTGATTAAACTGACATTCCTTCAGTCTGGTTTTAAACTGCTCTTTAGTTTCAATTACCTTTTATTATCAGAGAATTGAAAAAATGATTGATCTGAATGGTGTACTGCTGATGCTGAGCCTGTGTCACAGCAAACACAGCTCTTTCTGTTCAGCACACTAAAGATTGTGAGCAGCAGGTTCACATTCAGCTCTGCTTGGGGAGCTCATGAGGCCAGGGAGGGAAGAGGGAGGCATTTTGGAATGGACACTAAAGGGANGGGCAGGGGGGACAGAGTGGAATGGACACTAAAGGGAGACAGGGGCTCGTAGTCATTTTATCAGACTCACCTGGGGCAGTTGCTTAATGGCTGTAAACTGGAACTATTTGATTTGGGGGAGGGTGAGCTGGCTGAATAATTCCATTGATCTTGTTGAGTGTTGATAGGGGGTGGGGTTGGGGGGTAGGAAGGACAGAAACAAACCACAAAACCCCCCAAAAAAATAAAAACCCTCAGCANCTCTTATCATCACTGTTCCTCTACCCAGTTCAGGTCAACAGAGTTGTCTGTTGGGTCATTTTATTTATTTGTTTCTTCTTACATCTGTTGTATCATTTATTAGGATAGAATTGCAGCTTTCTTTACCGCAGGAAATAAACATTGACTTAAGATGCACACATGGTTGTATGAGGAGAGTGAGAATAAAATCTCCAAAATACTTTCCTCGGAAAACTCCTTGCAACAGGGAGAACTACATTCATAGTAATTCGTCTGGGCCATTTTTCCCAAGATTTTACCACTATAATCATTAAACAGTAGGAGGAAGACTCTTTAACTGCTCTGAAGCATTAATATATTCACTTTCATCATTAGAGTGAAACACAACAATTTTTTAGCAGTGAAGTCTTCACATTAGGTTGTTATAGGAGACACAACTTAAAAAGAAAGATTTGTAAGCTCTTGTCTCTCTTTTCATAATTTCTGGCATCATATATCCAGAATAGTTTGCCTGATAAATGTGCAATACTTGCAGTGTTTATGATGGTTCTGAAGGTTGTATGAGGCTCCTTTGTCAAAGTTTGATTCTCATTCTAAAGTCAATTGACTAGTTCTCTACAAATGAACCAAAGAGCCTGCATAGCATCTTTTCTCTATATTGATCTTTCCATAGAGCTCCAAGGAGCATCTTCATCCTGTGGCTCATTAATGTGGCAAATANNATAAATTCTATGCAAATACTGAGACACTTATCTGGAGAGAGTAATGATGTCATCTGATGTGTTGTAAAACCACCCGTTCGATATTCCATGTTTGAAATAATAGCTTCTCATTGCCTTCTCTTACCTCAAGTAAGATTGGAGCTAATTATGCTTTGCTAATTTCCTTTGTTTTATTAGTTAAATAGAATAGTTCAAGTGTATAATCTTCTTTGTTAGTGCTATGCCTATGCTATGCTATTAGGCTATTGTAAAAGTGCTGAGATTTAGAGCGATGAGCTAGCACTCAGTAGGCTAAGATCCAAATAAATGTGCTATTTTATGGTGCTTTCAGTGATATTCTATAAAGTTCACTTTAATTCAAGTAAGCAGCCAGACATCTTTGAGAAAGTCAACTGCTATGCTGGAAAAACTGGACTATTTCCAGGTCTGCAGCAAACTACCCAGCATGCAATAGTTGGGACCCTTCTGAGCATCATAGAACTGTGCTTGTTCTGTAATCCAGGGCTGGCAATGACCTTTAGAAATCTCTGTTCATGGCCCCAATTTAAGTGCCAAAGCTGAAAACCAGGAGCACACACTTTATGCAAACAGGCAAATGTGTGCAAGGCACTAGTAGGAGGTTGTGTTGGTGACATATGCACAGACATGTAAAGGGATAACCCCTTGCTTTTTCATAATGGAATTTTGTCACCAAGCTACCTAAATCTTCAATGAAAATTCTAGTCCTAATTTATTCTCTTCTACCAAGATATTACATTACACAATAATATATGCAGCTTTGAATAATGGATTTCCCCCCCGCAACACACATTGTAACCAAGAACCATTGTTAGCATGTCAGAAGGTGTCTGACACAAGAACAATGGAGAGAACAGGAACTGCCAGGAGTGTTGTGACTGTATTGATTACATGGAGCTTATCTTTCCTTTATGTTCTCTCCTGTCTAAGATAATGCTATTCTTTTTCCTGTGAGTTGAGCAAAAGCAGTTTAGCAGTTATATACTGGAAACCTAGTATGCAAAAAATTCCTCTTTTTAGTTGTAGTAATTTAGTGCTCTGAGGTAAAACACATGCTTCTTGAATGATACTCTCATTTAATGCCATAATCAAAAAACAGTTGCAGAGAAATAATCTATTTAATTTCACTGGCTTTGGATGAAGTCTTTATTTTTTCAGATGAAAGTGTAGACGCCTGGGAGAATACCTTCACATCATTGATGTTTGTTTATTTAACTGCCAAAACAACATTTTTCTAAATGAAGGACTGATATTAATGCTGTTATTTATACTGCTACTCAAAATTTTTCAGTTTTAGTACTGGTAATATGAACATTTTATTTAGAAATGTTTCTCTAGCAGTAAATCTACTTGCATAGAAGATTCAACCAACTCTTCTTCCTCCCTGAACTTCATAATGAAAACCAATTTACACTCCAGAATCCCCAGTCCTTGAGTACCCCCTTGCCCCCATCAGTGTCAGTAATTTACAGTTTCAGGATTTCACTATTCACATCAAGATGTGATAATTGTTGGCATGGGTTTAGGCTAAGAACTTGGGCTTTGTAACTCAGAACTAGGTAGCTAAGAACTCTGAACTAAGAACTGGCTTCCTAATTTGCAGTACTTAGCCATGGTATTTAAAATAAAGTTTAACTGGGACACCATCTGAGTTGCTTAAAAGTACACTTTGGAATTTCTCTTCAGCAGGAATTTTTGATGCTTCATGTCAGTGAAAGTGTTTTGGTATTTATAACTTTCTTTTGAATGGGAATTCTGATATTTTGAAAAATTGAAAGAACAATTTTATTTTACAAACTGGGGTGATAAACCCCCATGTTCTCATGGGGTTAAAGCATCTCCATGTTCTCAGTAGCTTCACCACTACCAGGAGATACATTCTGTAAATGTTCATAGCTTTCAAAACAGACTAAAACTCAAAATTCAGTGTAAAATTAATTCAGCAATCAAGGTGTCACTTCATGGGATTGTTATAAACAAGAAATTAAGCTTAGCCCTGATACAGAAAGGTGAGCTTTGAGGGTCATGAAAACTTCAGGTCTCCTTATCCGGTTTTGTACTCTTTGTGTAGTACCAGAAGCAAGTTGTGTCTCTGTCAGTAATCCTCTTTGCCCAAATATACCTCTGTAATGCTTACGTGGTTCTTTAGTGCTCAACCACAACATCTTTATTCAGATTTTGAATATTTTCATTTTCTCACCTTGAAGTTTCAATAATGCACATTTATATGCTTTCTGTTTTAAAATCCCAGATATGAACAACACAATCATGAAGCATAACTTAAAGAATTGTATGAATCATTAAATTCTCTAGACACGTCTGAAATTTTCTAGCTGAAACATGAGAAACATAAAATATTTAGTAAATTTTATTCTTCCGTCTTGTGGTAAAGGTAGCAATCTCATCATGAAGCATTTCCTAAAGATTAATATATGAAGTTAATGATTCTGGGCTGTATTTTGAGACATCAGCTCCTCCCAAGAGGTCATTAATTCCCAGGAAGCCTCCTGCCTGAGTCGCCATTGCTTAATGAGACCATTAGGATGTTGCATGTTGATTGCAGTATTATCGAAGGGAGAAGATGATCAAATGCTTACAAGGACCAGCAGTATCAGAGTATGATGATTGCAATATCTGTAATGGTTTTAACCAGAGCAACCCTGAAATCCTGTTATTCTCCTATGGGAACCTATATTCCCTGAGTGAAGTCTGAAGCAAACAGTCTGACCAAAGCAAGGAATACAGAAGTCAGTGGATTTCTGCATGAATCAGTCTGAATTAAAACGTATATTTGATTCCAACCCTAACATAGTGTAATGATCTTGTGAGATGGTGTTATAATTCCATCCAGTGACATTTTATCATGTTTATGTCCTGCATAATTAGAAGTGATTGCAGATGTATCTTAAAATTCAAGTTTCACAGGTGAGGCTACAGAATTTCTTTCAAGGGAGTGTCACCTGCATCAGACAAGCAGAAAATTGGGAATTAAAGCCAGAAATAATAATTTATTTTTTTTTAAATAAAAACTTAAGCAAGGAAATGCTTCCTTTTTGCTGATGCATGAAACTTTTTGTGTGCAAGCCATATAAATTTTATTGCCCCTAATTTTCATACAGTTGCATAAAATAGGCAGTAGTTCAGTGTTTCATTTTATTTGAACTTGGATAGACATGCTTTTCTATCCCTAAGTCTGTTACTTTTTAGGGAACGACTTCTCTAACTGTAGTGATGAAACTGCTGAAAGACACCAACAAACTGTTGTTTACTTCAGGGCTAAACCAGGGTGTGTGGAATGGAACTGGGAGTGAAAGGTGGCAAATGCAGAAGCTGATGTGCTCATCAAGATGTTGCTTGAAGTGAATCAATCTTCAGCTCAGTCTCAGTCAGGGGGAATCATAAGCAGTGTAGGTAGAGGCAGTTGCTGGCAAGAGGATAATGCATCTACATGTAAACTTTTAATCAAATTGCACAAACCCAGGGGTGTTTGTAAATCAAAAAAGCCAGAAGAGCAGGCTGGGAAGACTGCGATCACATTTTGCTTCAAAAGACAGAACCACTTCTGTTGCATCTTAATTATTTTCATTGAAAATCTGTACTTATGGCCTCCATCATTGAAAATCTCTCTATGATCTGTCTCTGAATCAGGAAAGATTACCTTGTTTTTCTAGTTCACTTTGTAGCTTATTCTAGTTTCACTATACCTTTTCAAATCTGTAGAATTTTTTAGGTAAGCCCCACAGTATTTTGAATTTTATCTTGATGTACCAAGAGATGGTGCTTACTGCCTTCGTAGTAGAATTCTGAGAGTAAGTAAAACTCTTTGGGCAGAGCTTATATGTTGCCAAATTAAGCTAAAGTTTAGCCCCCAAAAGATTCTTCCTTACCAAGAATCTTACTCCTTTCTTTCAAAGATAAGATATGCTGTTAAGGCAGACATCATGCCAGATTGACATGTATCCAGTTTATTTTTAATCTTAAATGTTTTGGGGTGTTTTTTTTAATTTGAAAGTGAGTTCTGCCACCTAATTTGATGTATTCAAACATAAATCTGTTTTTAAAAATTGCCATCTGTGTTTGTATCTCTTCTGGTAAAATATCTTGCCCAGCTCTACTTCATATTATGATCAGCTTAACAGTATTTAATCTCTATTTTTTGTTTGACCATCTGCTAATTTTGGACAGTATTTCATATGTATCTCACAAAGGTATTATAAAGCCTGTTTCATCCAGATTTTATAGCTAGTCCTTGGGGCAAAACAACCAGAATTGACTGAGTACACGGAACAAATATTAGAAATCTTTTTTGCTCTTTAATGTTTTAAGATGTTATTTACATACAGGTCAGCATAGCACAGGATATCAGACCAGTCTGTTTTGCATATCCAGTTTGCAAAAAAAGGGCTCCATGCAGAGTTTTAATAGCAGGTTTTGTGAACTTATTTCCACAGTCTGGCAGTGGTTGGTTGTTTGGGTTTTTTTTCCCATGGAAGGTTTCTCTTTCATCAACTTGATGTCTTGTTTTCCTATTTCTTTAATTTGGTAACCTATTTAACTGTGGATTACCCTTTAAGGTGGCTCATATTCTTCAGTGTCTGGACAATCCATCCAAGTACTTAGCCATTCTCTTAGCCATCGTCTTTCTTCTTCAATGTTCAATTGAAATTTTCCTTCCTCATTGTAACTTTTGCTGTGAACCTGCAGGTGCTTTTCTGTGAGGTAAATGAACGTGGCTTCTTCACATAAGCATCTTATTTATCCTCTTCTTGAATTCAGTTTCTCAGTTGGATCTGGGGACACAAAATGGGACAAAGTTCTCCAGGTGTGTCCTTCTGAGTGCTCAGAAAAGGGGAACAGGCACTTCCTTCAACTCTCACAAGTTCATTATAAAAGAGGATCATGGTTTTGGAGCATGTTTCTTTCTTTTTTTGTAATATATTACTTCACCTAATGTTTTTATCATAGGTTCTAATAAATATAAAACAAACATACAGATACACAAGCAATTACATTTGAGTAATACACTGACTTTCTAGGGAAAATACAATGTAATTATGCAAATACATTGAAGGATAGCAGCGTTTTTTTTCTCCTTATCAATACAGAAATTTCATTGTCTGTCATCTAGAATTGGCCTTCCTCAGACTGAAAAATAGAGAAGGAGGATTATGAGAGAAATAAGAAACTTCTTAAATTTATTTCAAGTCATACATTTCTTATTTTGATGGAAAACATTTTTCTCAAATGCATGGGTTTTTATCGATTTCCCTGTAAATAGTGTACTTGAATTACCCTTTCGGGAATAACATATTGGAAAAATCTTACAATTTATTCAATATCTGAGTAGATCTGCACACTCTGTCTTCTGCTCTAACTAACAGCATCAAGTGTAGCCCATCCACACCATATTTCAGGCATTGATTTTTTTTTTTTGAAACTAAAACAATATTCTGAATTTGATTTGCATTTAGGAGGTAGTTCATATCTTCACAGTGATGCTTCTAATTGCTGTACATAGGTTAATTTTGACTTTATGGGGTTTTTTTTATAAAGCTTTTCAATTTAGAATGAATTGATGGAGTTCTTTGACATCATGTATCATTAAGTCTAAAGTATGTAAAGTTTGAGAAAGGATAGATGTGATGTAGCATTCTAGTTATATCGGTTAAAGCTTACCAACTACTGAAAGTAATAATTACATTGAAATTCCCCATGTTCTTGGATCTTTCTGTAATTGTGATCTATGCATTGGTCTTACATCTTCACTCCAAATATTACAATAGGAGACCAAACACAGTAGTACATGGATCCTTGTTTAGATTCCACCCATTGAACATACCAGTGTTCCAACGTAGAAGTAGCTACTTGAAGTACAGTATTTTTTCTTAGAATGACTAGTGCAGTAATTTTCAAATTAGGCTCTGACTCTGTGTTGGCCTTCAGGTTAATTAATTTTTTCTTATGACAATATTCATCTCTTTTCTCCAGTGGCTCATTTTTCACATTTTCAGTACTGATAGAAGACTGCAGTATGTTAAAAATAAAGACACTTAAAATTATGCGTACTAGATTGTATAATACTTGATAGCACGACAGAAATTTCATTTACATGTCTTACACAATTATTCTGCAGAGAGTAGGGTTAAATGGTTAATTCAGGGGAGGTAACATCTCAGCTGGGGTTACACTTGTTTAGAACTATGCTTTTACATGCCAGCTGAAAAACTATATCTGCAAATGTGGCTTGGTTTTCTGATTTCCCAGTGACTTGTTTTATGATCTTTATCACAGCACTTCTGCCTCATTTCTCCATTAGTTTATTCCAGAATTTTGCTTTTCTGATGTGTTCGTATGTAAAGAACAAAATGGTTGAGGTGCTTCAGTAGAATCTGGAGGAAAGAAGGAAATAAGAGGTAGTTATTAGTACTTCTATGAACTGAAGCTTAATCTATTAGCACACAAACTAACTTAAAGGTTTTATGTATAAAAGGACATGCATGCATTAAAAAGATATCTTAGAGCCAAGCTGTTATCTTAATTTCTTACCTTTGCAGGCTTAAATATCTTAGAAAGTTAAATGTAGTGATGAAATGAAGAAAAATATTACTTTCAAAACAATTTAGTCAAGTGAACATGAGGTGGTCTTGTAATGAAGGAGCAAGTGGGCATAGCTATACTTGCATGATAGTCCCAGTGATTTAATTAGATCTCTGAGGAAACAAGATATTGCTCAAAATAAAGTCAGGTTGGTGGTA
Source organism: Buphagus erythrorhynchus (assembly GCA_013400855.1). NCBI lineage: Eukaryota > Metazoa > Chordata > Aves > Passeriformes > Sturnidae > Buphagus > Buphagus erythrorhynchus. The sequence goes on from VZTT01072346.1 coordinate 9,126, forward strand.
TGGTAGGTCCTGGGCACCTATTATTGTATTTTAATAGTGCTAATTTAGAACATATCTGTAGAACATATCTCAAGACACTTTTTTGATATTTGTGAGTTTTACTCCATTTGTATTTAAAAAAAAAAAATTAATCAGAATCTGAAATCAAATATCTGGCTTGAAATGTTTGGTTTCTCTTCTCAGTGCACTTGATGAAGTTGGACGACTGTGTCTCACCAAGAAAGTGAATTTATACCCACACTCTACTGTTCTCCAGCTAGTTAGAATAATCTTCCATAATTTCTAGGTAGTTGAATGTACAATAGAGACTCGTTAATTTTAAAAATGCTTAGTCACCTGAAAGAGAAGCAGGAAGAGATGCTGCCATTAGTTTCTTAACAACAAGTTAAAGAGCCAGTGATTGTTGTAATCATATTCAAATGAAATAAAGTTTTAAAAACCACACCAAAACAAAATAATAAACCAAACACCAGGTATTGTAGAACTTTGCAGTCAGGATTTACTCCAATAATAGGGAAAAATGTGGAAAAGATGTATTGTGTGTGGATTTGGTTAATTCATTTCCACCTGCAAGCCCCCTATAAGCATTCCCCAGGAATGTGTATGTATCTCAAATGGCATGTTAAAACTGACCTCATTAAAAAAATTGAAGAGATTGGTATTGAATAGTCAGAATCATAACAAGGTCTTCAATTCTGCTTTCCTTTTAATATTTATTGTTACTGCATAAATCCTGTTCCATTTCTTTTTATTACTGTAATGCTTTCCACATTTTCATTTCCATTAAAACCACATTCAGAGCTATTAGGGCATTGTTATTATCCAGTACTGTGTCAATTAATGGAGCCAACATGCAAAGAAGAGGATGTAGTTCATTCCTCACATGTGAGACACTGGCCTGGTGGACTGATTTTTTTACTCCATAAAGTCTTCACAGAGAAGTGATTTCTGATCGGGAGGTGGAGGGTAGAGAAAGAGAAAATAATTATTTAGCAGAAAACTTCAGCTTCAGCAAAGGTACAAATCCACGTGTCCTGTATCTTAGTGGAATTGAATACATTCCAGTCCACTTAATGGAGTTCGATGCATTTTGATTTTTAATTTTTTTTTAAAGGAATGTAAGAAATTCAATATTTAGTTGCTTTCAAAATAATCTAATGATTTCCTTTTGTTATGCACAAGGCTGGGTTCTAGTTCTGGCCATGCACCTAGCTCAGCATTTTACAATTCATAGCTATTTTTTCTGTGTCTTGCACTTTTTTTGTTGAGTTGCACTGCCAGATTTCAAACTTCTGGCAAGTCATCATCCAAAAATATCCAAAATGTTTTGATGGAATAAATAAGTACCTGTTATAGCATATATAGCATGTGGAGAAAACAATAAAAATTCCTCCTGCTTGTACCTGTTCTGCTATAAAGTAAGAATAACTACAATGAATCTACTGGAATTCCATCAGTGCAAGGAGGAGGGGAAGCAGCTCAAATGAGCTCAGTGCCTGTTAATGTTATAATCAAATGCTGGATATATTCTGGCTGTTAGCTTGGGAGGGATGCAAGTCAGTGCAGCTTCAATCAGCTGACTTTATCTACAACAAAAATCTACAAGTAAACAACATTTCCCCTCATTTTCTCTTTGGAGTTTCTGTCCTTTTCTAGAAGAGTAAATTTCTCTCTATTAAGACCCAGTATATTATTTTTCCTTTGTGTCGTGCTTGTGATTTTTTACTGTTATCATTCAGCATCATTTTAATTAATTATTTTGCCGTTATCGTGTTTTCTTTTTGTATTGAAACATTCAATTGAAATTCATATTGAAACATTCAAACATTCAATTCAACATTTATTTTAGGAAAAGGAATTAATTTTTCCCACACAGTTTGTTACAAGTCCTAAGGCTTCAGCTATTATAAGGTAGCAAAGTACCTGCTCCAAAACATTGACTGTTTTAATTAAAAACTGCCAGGGGGAGGTGAAGGAATACTGTCAAGGTTCAATTGATTTCATCTTGGATGGTCCACAGACATGAATACCTGTAATCTCTCAAAAAAAAATCCATGTGCACGCAGCCAACTTGTCAGTCATGTGGGGAATGCACTGAGCATAATAAAGAAAATATGTTATTTAGCATTTTATGTAGTTTCACATTTTATGTAATATCCATTCATAAGATGTAATTTCTGGTAAAAAAATAAAGCCTTTCCTGCTTAATAAATAACTATATTATACATGTAGAATATAATTCTTTACTAACCAGGTTCTTTTCTACTGGTAAATATTTGTGTGTATAGATGAAGTTAGGGCAGATGTCCTATTACCAGGAGTTCATTCTGAGCAAGAATTACCTAGGTAATACAGGCTCAGTGCAAGACTGAAAGGTAGGAAAGCTCAGGAAGTAATAAAGGCAACCAGTAATTATTTTTCTTTCCAGGGTATAGATAGGAGACACATTGAGTTGACAGAAGGATACTGCAAAATCAATGAAAGTGAATTTAATGTTTTAAATTTTCATGCTGCTTGTCTTTTCCAGCCTAAGGATATTCAGAAATTAGAATCGGCCCTGATTTTCAGCATACTTTCTCTCCCTAATTTATATTACAAATGTAACATTATTTCAATTATGTATCATATACTGTCCTAACCTGGGTGAAAAAACAGTTTGAATCATTGCTTAGATTTCAGATGTGAGCTCAAATGTCCCTCTGATATCCTGAGCCTGGGTTCCTTACCTAGATCTGCAACATCACTATCCAGGGCAGCCTAAATCTCTGCTTGTCTTACTGTGGTACCCTGTCCTGTGGTGGGATCCTAACAGAGAAATTAGTTCCGTAAACTGCAAGCCTTGCGGGGAGGTGGAAAACAAACTGGGCTATAAAGAAGATTAAAGATTTTAACTGGAAGGTCGGTGTCTAGAAAACAGGTCTGAACCTATTGGATCACTTAATTTAAGCCACTGAACTGTGGTAATTAGAGTTAGGAGGAAAGAGCAGTCATATTTCAAAAGACTGAATTGCTGACTCCAGTTTGCGGCGTGCAGGGCCGAGCTCGCCCCTGGTTCCGCAGGGCCCTGATCTCCAGTGGCCACTGCTCACACCACGGCAGGGCCAACAGCACTGAAGCAGATCACAGGGTCCTTGTCTCGGTTTGAAAGACTGGTATTTGCTAAGAAAAGGCAAGAGCCCTTTCCCTGAGATGGACAGTGCAACCCCCTCTCCTCCAGATATTATAATTTTGGAATCAGGGGCTCTCAGGCAAAAGATATGGGGATAGGAATAGCAATTATTTACTAATATATCTAACAAGGCAAACAAAAGAAACAACAGCTATAAAAATTGACAACAAAACAGAACAGTATAACTCAGTTCCAGTCCTTTTTGGCCGCAGACTCTCTCTCCCTGCGCTCAGTTACCGCTGCTGTGGGCAGGGCAGGTCCCGCGCAGCTGAAGAGGGCTGGGGGGATGGCGGCGGCGGCCCAGGTGTGAGAGGGATGGAGAAGCGACTCCTCCCTCACGGTGTCGGTTGTGGTGCTCGGCAGAGTGCCCGGAGGTAGTAGGATAGAGCGGGAAGGCAGCAGTGCGATGTCTGACAGCAGGGAACGTGGCTCCCGGTGTTGGGATGGCGGGGAAGATGCTAAGTAGGAGCACCGGCCGCCTTCCTCCGACTCCATCAGCGAGCGAGAGAGCCACAGAGCAGGCCCCTGCCCCACCTCTCCTTTTCTGGTGTTCCCCCTGTCCCCACCCCCATGCGAGAGAAACTGTTACTAGCTAGGGTGTAACCAAAATTCCTTAGCATAACAATGGGAAAAATTCCACAGAAAGAAACGGGAAAAATTCAACCCCCAACAGCCCTCCATTCTACATTCTTCCAGGAAAGAGTTTAGAAGATGTAAAGCAATGTGAGCTGCCTCTGCATGAAATACCACTCACTAGCAAATGAAATACCAGGTATTAACAAATGCTTTCAGAGAGTGATGTACTCAAGCAGCGCCCAGGACTTTCACTTGGTGGTGGTGCTTAGGGCAGGGAATAAAGTGAAATGGGAGCTTGTGTTGCACCTTTCCTCCTTTTTTTTCTCTAGTGTAGTAATTTTCACTTGGCCCAGGAATTTCTTTTTAATGGTGCTTATTTTAGTTTGCCAAAACAAATCTTTGTCACCTTACCTGCGTAGCTCGTTCATACAGTTTTGTTACAGCTGCCTCTGCCTGCCAGTGGAGCCTGGTACCTGCTTTGCCAGGTCATAATTATTGCATAACGTGTGCAAGACTTCTTCTGAAAAATGCCAGCGGTGTACAGGCTCCTTAAATAAGTCCATGTTATTTCTTGCTGCCCACACTTGCTCATGGCCATGAGCAGCCTTCTAGAGTCCAGCCTTATTTTAGAAAAGGAGTAGGCTCTCTTTGTTTCCAGAGCTGAACATCAGGACATGACTTACACCCAGTTTCTGAGAAGACAGCAGTTAATACAGATCAACCTGTATTGTCAGACAGCTAAAATATCTTGCCTAAACATAATATTCCCCAAACACATACCTTATTTGCAGGTGCAGAATATTTGCTAAATCACAACCTATGGAGGCATCTCCAGGCCTAATTAATGTGAGCTTTAGAAGCATTTAATTTTGATCTGCCTTGCAGGTCAGGAATCACACTAATAAATGTAATTTTGATGCTGTGAAGAAAGTCCCCTGTAGGTGGAAATTCAGGCTGCAGAAGGGACTATTACGCTGTCTGACAGATTTCAAAGGGGAGGGAGGAGTGGACACCTTTGTTTTTGTCTTTACTTTTGTGAATTTTCTTTTCCATAGTTTTAAGAGCATAGTGAAGGTATATTTAGTTGCTTTTCCTAAAAGAAATGCTTCATTTTTCCTTTGTTTTAGATTAGCTAGAGCAGGTAATGCAGGTCTGGTGTATTGCTTGTACACATAGCCATTTAATAAAAGCCCTGATATGTCTAGGTAGACAATTGGGTGGCTATTCCAAAGATGTGTCCCTTTGTGTAAGGGTCAGGAAAAGGGTTGTGAAAGATGCAGTTGTGAAAGATTCAGCAGCCTCACTCACTCTGACCAAGAAGGATATTTGCCGTTTTCCTTTTACTTCACTGTATTTATCATCTTCTTACATTTCCCAACATTTTCAAATCTATATGCCTTATAATCACTCAAGAAATACATTCTAAATTTCCATGAGAATTTGACAGCACTTGTAGTTGTATTTATGAACATGTATTTAAAGGTAGCATAAGTGATTCAATAACCTTTAAAATTTCTGACTTTGTGTGCATGTGTGTTCATTGGTTCTCTGTTTCTTCTCACAGAGGCAATTTCTCGGTAGATGTTCCTCAGCTCATACAGGAACATGCTCATCAGAAACAATGCTCCACACACTCCTAATTGAATCAATCACTGAAATGGGCACCAAGAAGTAATGTTAAGTGTAAAGCATATGAGGCAATAAAAACCAGATAATGCCTCTAACTTCATTCTCTACATGGGATATATTTCATCTAGAGAAACATATGTGAATTTTCAGTACTGTGGCTGAACTGAGTAGATATTGTAGGGACAATTGTGGACTAAAGATACCCAATGCCCTTCCAAACCACAGGCATCAGAGGGCCAAGGTCAGGTGAAAGGCATGAAATATGCAGCTAAGTTGTTTGAATAACTATTAATGGAGTGTTTGTGGTGCACATTTTTGTTTCTTTTGACAGAATGAAAAACATTCCTTTTTAGAGGAATCTTATGTACCAGAAGACTGTCAGTAAATGCCAGAGAATTTCTGCAGAAGGCAGTGCAGTCCCGTGCTGAGACTGAGTGCTCACATCAGCTCTGCAGCTGAGCCCAGTTGTTCAGAGCTCTCACTGCAGCCAGGCCTTTCATCCGCTGTGCACAAACCAGCTGAACAACGACTGCAGTCTCTGCACCACAGATGGTTTTAGGAGTTAAACTTTGCAAAATTGGCCTAAGCAATGAGTGAGAACATGCTGCAAGAATTTCAGAGTTGATTCTGACAATCAGCATTGACAAGACAAGCTGCCACTTTAAAATAATAAATTGTAAACTTGCAAATATGGGCATAATATATGTGGCCCAAATGTTATTTCAGGGTGACTGGATTAAGTTATTTTCTCAATATTAGAGTTTATGGCTTTATATATAGCATATCTATGCATAAAATAACAAATATAGTATTTGTCCTTTATTGGCTACATTTATTTTGTTAAACTCAGAAGAACTGGTTCATCACTTTCTCTGGAGATTCACAACCTGAATTACTGAAAAGATGAATGATAGGTAGGTAGGTGCCCATGGAGAAAAGACAAAACAATTCAGGAACTCTCAACTCATCTTCTTTTATCAGAAAAGAAATATTTGTTTCAGAAAATATGAAGTTAAAACTGTGTTTTTTGGTTTGATATTTAAATCTCTACCTTTTCAAGTTCAAGTGAGGCAAAATTATTCACTCATATAATTAAAAAAGAATATAGACTTGGACATAATGTGTCCTTGAGCTGGCAGTCAGTGCCTGTGATTAGAAATTTCCTGTGGGCCACATCTAAAATGAAGGGAGGTGATCTTGAGTGTTTGGGTTGGTTGCTTTTTTTTCTTTGCCCACTTCTTAGAAATACCTCATAGTGACACTGATTTGATACTTTAAACTCCCAAAGCCTTTTGGATTGTGAGGATAGAATGTAAGAAGTTTTACTTGGTGTCAGTCAGTACCTTTTGCTTTTCTTCAGGTTGGAAAAGGTGACTGACAGGAGTAGCAGTGCTGCTCAGTACTACAGTTTAATTTGAACTGAAAATTAGATTGACTGGCATTGGATATTTTCTTTTCCTTTTAAACAGTTGAAAACAACGACAGTGAGCAGAATGCAAAGAGTTCTTGATTGACCTGCTGAAGAATTTTATTTTTTTAAAAAAGCCTTAGATGAAAAAATAAGCTGTAAGCTGAGAATGTGAACAGAATCTGCTAAAGTAAATTATTTGTTCCCTCTTTTCTTGCATGTGTGTGTATAATCTCTCCTGGTGAGTTGAAGGAAATGGTTGAAAGTCAAATATAGCAGTGAAATATTTGTGTTATGCTTCTTGCCATCTCCATTATGTTCATAGTGGCAGGCAGGTTCATATGGTGGCAGGCACTGTGTTCTGTTTGTCCCTGTTTCCATATGGTGCAACCTGGTTTAATCTGCAGCTGACTGGCAGTGCTGTGCTTGAGTAAGGAGGCCAGGACTGCTCTAAAGAGAATTTTAGGAAAAGCTTCCTTGTGGAGGCTTTATGAACAGATGCTTCACTCTTAAGATTCTCTGATTATACCTGTGTTGATAGCACTTACCTGCAGCCATGATAAGGTTTGGAACCTCAGGCTGGAAAGCAGGGACTGTGTTGGGGTGACAGTTGGCCATAAGGATTTATTTGACTACCACAAAGTAGCCAGGAGACAATTTAAACTATAGATGGCATCTGCTGATTTCTCTTTTAGGCATCTATCTCTGTGTCTTAAATTTAGGGGACTGCATAAAAGAAAATTTATTTATTTCTCGTTTTAAAAAAGAAATTATAATTTACTGTGTGGATGAAATATGTTGCAATATTTGCAGCCAGGGGTACTGTCCACAGTTATGAAATAACATTAGTACATCTCATCTCTGTCCTTCTGGTGGATCAGACAATAGACATCAGTCTTCCACTGGGACTACAGTGCTCAATATCTGTATTGCACTTGATGTATTACATTACTAAATGCATCAGAGGGAATTTTTGAGGTCTCAGAGCACCACTGGTGGTGAGCAAAGACCCTGAAATTTGTCTCTTTGATATTCCAAAAGAGGATTTGAGATTGGTTTGTAAGTTACCTGTGGGATCAGTACTTCATCTGGAAATTTTTCTCGCAGATTTTGAATTTCTCACTAAGTTATTGTTTGGGTGATGCAATGCTCAGCTTTAATTTAGAAGGAATTTATTCAATTATTCTCTATCCTGTTGAGGTGAGAGCTGGAGCTCGTTGAAGGGTTTATTGTTGGGTAACTGATGACATTGTTGGGAACCTGATAATGTCACACCACGTTGTGTTCGGCTCCCCTTTGCAGAGAGGCTCTTGGCACTGGTCTGAAATTCTTCTCAGTTCACATGTTGGAGGTGCTGTCTTTTTGTAGCAACTGCCTAAGCAGTTATTATTTTTATTTTTCTTGCTGGATATCTGCCCATGCAGCTGGAGTTCTACAATCAGAAGAGGGAGGGTTCATTTATGTTCCTGTATATTATACCAAGGCATGGGAAAGTGAAACTCTCTTAACAGACAAGTTTGAAAATGCTGAACTGATCCTGTCTTCCATACAGGTTCAAACTGCTCTTGCAAAACAAAAAATAAAATACAGGTCTCCATTGAACTGTGGAATCATAGGGAGATTATTGTGTCATCTCTTTTTAAGGTTTTGGTATTTTTTAATGAATTTTGGTATTTTTTAATGGATTTTATCCTTCCTGTTTTTCTTGCAAGTGCTTGAAACCACCTGTTTTCTTCTGCTTGGCTAGATACTTCTGTTCAAAACATATTTTCCCCTTTATTACAACCAGGCACAGGGCTTCACAAAAATGATAGGTTAAAGACGTAGTCCTGATTCTGAGTGCTCACCAGCCAGCAAATCTAGTGAGGTATGAAAGGAAATATGTGAAGCACCTGCTGAAAGACAACAGGAGCAGAGGAATTGTGCATGGACAGATGCATGCAATGCTTCCTGCCCCCTGTGAAAAGCTTCCTAAAATGCACAAACCAGCCCCTGATTTAGCACAGTAGGAAAAAATCAGGTGGGCAGTCGGTCTGCCTTATTTTTTATGTAGCAGTTAAACCAAAGGTGACTGTGTCCAGCTGCCAGAGTTGCAAATGTACCAATTAAAAGTTGAATAATGCCTATGGAGCAGAGCAAGGAATTATCTATTTAAAATGCTTGAATTGATAAAAATTATGTTCAATTCTCTACTGCATAAACTGTATCTCCATGTCCTTGGGAAGTCTGAGACAAAAGAACATGAACACAGGATAGGCTGCATACTGCAGGCTGTAGAAGCAAAGAGCCAACTTAGATTCAGTGAAAGTTTTATCTGATTAATGAGTCAGACTCAAGATTTTGTCCTGTGTGGGAGTCCAGGACATCCCTCTGGCTGGCCTGGCTCGTTTGAGACAATGGTAGGGATCCAATAGCACCTGTGCCTTTGATCTCAGCCCATGGGAAAAGCTGCCAACTTTGAGAGAAGAATTACAGGCCACAAGAGTTTAAGTATAATAGTAATGGGTTTGTCATAGGGTGAGAAAAGTAGAATTTAGGGGATTTTAGGATTGGGGTTTAGGGGACAAGATGGAGGGATTTGGGCGTGTCTTCTTCTTCTTCTTCTTCTTCTTCTTCTTCTTCTTCTTCTTCTTCCTGTCCTCCATGCTTTACTGTGACGGTGACACTTTCCTATTGGGTTAGAGTAGGGACTCACTGTCCAACATAGGCGATAAGTATTGGCATGATATTGTAAACATAGCACACGTAATTTGTAGTATATAATGTTAGCACCAGCCCACAGATGGGCAGAACCTCGTGTTTCGACCTGCAGAGAGGAGCTGGCAGGACAGAAAGAGAATGTTATAGATAAGAAGAAAATAAACAACCTTGAGAAGCACAAGCTACGTTTCCTGACTCCTTCTTCAAGGCTCGGGCTGGTAAGAAAGATTTTCCCAGGTCTCTGGGGTCATTTTAACCCCGAGATCTGACAGTCCTGAAATAATTAGTGTGAAACTGCATTCATCTATCTGCACTTGTAAACTGAACATTGCAACTAGAAGGAGGAGTGTGCACTTTGTGCATTATGTTTGTGCAAAATGATTTTCTAAGGACTTCACTGCTGTCTTTTAGTCCAGGCTTCAAAAATTCCTGTGTGTCTGAACTAGAGTTGTACATTGTTCCTTTGGAAATTCTAAATCTTTAGTATTCTGTTACTCCTTTTACAGACCTGTTTCATTTAGTGAGCCAAACAGAAGAAGTTTTTGCTCCATATCTTTTGTCCTTGAAGTTCACTTTCTGTCTCATGTTATATTTATTGTCTGCTGTTCAAACACAGCTCCCAAGTCAGAGTCGCTAATTTTCTCATGGGCTTTTAAATGGTGTTTATCATATTTATCACTAAGTTGTGTAAGTGCTTCAAAAACATTAATGAACTTTCATAAAGCCTCTTTGAGATGAATGGTATTAGCATTATCTATCTTTTGAGTTGGGGGAGATTAATGCCAGAACTCACCATGGGTGTTCTATTTCAGATATTTATCACCTTTCTTCTGTCTCCCCCAAATATTTAGCATTATGTAGCAATTTGTACACTTAGAACTCATCTCCCATCATCTTTGATGTGCCTATGAGTACCAGAAAATGTGCACAGAATTTGAGTATTGAACTATTTCCATGTGGGCAGAAAGCCTCCAGATGAACTGTGATGTTTCCGAACAGTTTGAACAAATGAAACTAATCACTCCCACCAACACTGTAGGCAAACTGTCAGAAGAGGTGAAATATCTCAGTTTCTCATAGTACTCATTTCTTCCCTGAAATCTTAATCTTTTTTTATTCTACACTCTCCAGCTTCTACAAATAGAATTTAAAAAGGATCATGTCTGTAATCATTAAGTATCTTCTGTACTAACAAAACTGTAGTAAGGGGAAAAATAGTAGCAATGGAAAGGAGTTCACATGGGATTATAGAAGAAAATCCTATAAATACATGATTACAAAGACATTTAGAAAGCAGCACCGAAAAGATGTGTGGTTAAGAATGACTTGGCTGGTGTACCAATGTCACTGTCTGCAGAGAGCGGCAAAGGAAGACAGTAACACGGCTTCCTCTCAGGAGATAGAAGGAGCGATTTATTGTAGAAGTACACACATTTTATAGACTAGTTTGCTAAACCAAGAATAGGATCAGCTCATTGGTCCAAGGAAGGCAACACCTCTTGTAAATATGCTTTTACCAAAACATCACGTCTCACACGCACACATCCTGTCAACAATACCAGGTGCAATTTTGTTATTAATTCTTTTCCTTCTGTTTTCCTTTGAGCAGTCCTGGGAAAACTCACATTGCTGTTTTCCCTGACCCCAGCATCCACAAGTCCCCCTTTTTTATTAAAAAGGAAAAGAAGATAAGTGTTTGTAGTCCCTTGTGGGGCCCCTTGCAAGGGAGAACAAACACAGCTCAAGAGACCTGAGGATACCTCGAGTACTTAGGAAACTTTCCCACCTGTTGCTCTTCCCTGCAAGAAATTGCAGAATACTATTTCTAATACAATAGTGAAATCGATTAGTGTTTTTTATAGAATTAAAATCTCGTGCTATTTCTAATACATTAATAAAATCTGTCTAAAAATCTCTCATGAATTTCAAAGCAGTTCAGACATGAGCAGGTGAATATTCACCCTCTACTTGTAGAGGGACCAGCTGGTTTGTGTTCAGTATGTTCTCTACTTGTAGAGGGACCATCTGGTTGGTGATCAGTATGTTGATCAGCATTTGAAGGCTTTGCACTGGCCACATTCTGTTTCTGGTGTCGCAGGTCAGGGTGGACACACCTTGCAGGCAGCCAGTGTACCCTGGTATCTGTTGAAACACAAGTGAACCCACAACCCCAAACGATAAGTTCATGTGGGCCCTCCCACTTATTTGTGGTTAGGTCACATATAAAGGCTTTTGCTCAAGGCAGGCATGTACCGTCTGAAGCCTGTAACAAGGTAAAGTGATTTACAGTAACAGGATTGTTTGAGTCTTGTGGCACTGTAAGGTGATTGATGGTATACAAAGCTTTTTCCAGTCAGCTGTGTGGTGTTTCTCCAGACATTCCCCTTCTCTGTTTGTCCAAAACACTCTTTGGTAGAGTTCGACATGAGCGCATTCGACAATGGCT